>PVKS010007680.1:31622-71854 GCA_004027875.1 Aplodontia rufa | reverse complement strand
GGATAAACGTGTTTCACTATACCCCTATCGGCTGTTGTAATGGATAAATAGAGTAGCAGCTAGTCAGGTAGAGCAAGCGGCCCAAGGAGAAAGCAGCCTAAGAGGAAGCAGCCCTGTCCTGAAGCAGCCAGAGAAGAAGCATGGAAACAGCAAGCAGCAGCCAGGAGCAAAGCTGCCTGAGAGACCACCGCCTGCTGCCTGAGAGAGTCAGAGAGGCAGCAGCAGCAGAGACGGCGGAGAGATCAGCAGCGGTAGAAGACGCTGGCAGTAAGAGCCTCGGCTGCAGAAATAAGGACTCTGATTGTGAATAGCCTTGACTCTAAATGTAATGCCTTAAGGGCCTTGACTCTAAGAGAGGGAAGGCGGGAAGCGCCTGGAGGCCTTTAGCCGTGGTAGAGGGAGAAATAAAGAGTTTGGAGAACTTAAGAGCAAATGGGTCTAGTTGAATGCTTTGTCCGGTCCCTGCCGGCCGGGACCGGACATCTGTGGTATGAACTCTGCAAGAATTACTTTGTTTAGTCCTTAATAGAGTTCCATGGGTAGATGCTAATGTGCCACAATTAGGGAAAAGAAGGCACATAGGGGTTGAATGATTTTTCCAAGACCATGCAGCCAGCAACTGAACAATGTGCAGAGAAATCATTCATGCTGCTCACCCTGTGGGGAATGGCTTGTCCTATCCCTTCCCTTCCCAGACCTTCTCTGTCCTTGGTGTCCTCATCCAAAGTAGCTTCTCCTTAGAACTTCTTTTGGTGACTGGAGCCTTCCTCATGTCCCCCTTTCTGAACTCCTCTCTCTGCAAGTCAGGACAGTTTTCTAATTGCTTTGTGCTTGTTTGTCTGACCTTCTGACTTAGAATGAAGGTGCAAATGAAATTAGAAACATCTCCTGGAAAACAAGCCATGGCCCAAGTCTTTGTGCCACTGGAATCCACAAAGACCGAAGAACCGTTTCTCCCTGCCCAGCTCTCACTGAAGTTTATGTCACCGCGGAGGACACTCAGATGGGCCTCTAGAGTGTCTGTGTGCTTGTGAGTGTGACTTTATAGCTTTCTTTAAGAAAAACTGGTGGATTTTCTGGAAGAGAGAAAGAGAAATGGTTTTCCATGAGGGGTAAGTCACATCAACAAAATTGCTGAGGTGGGATACCGCCTGGAGACTTGAAATATAGTCCTCTAGCCACACCTCTACTGACCCCAAGGGTATCCTGTGACTTTAGTGAAACCATTCCATAAAAGTAGGGTGCACTGTAAGAGAGTAACCCCTGCAGCCTGGGCCTCCAGGGGAGTCCAGGGAATGGGACCCCTTGCCTGGCTATGTGGCCTAGTGTAGGCAGCACTAGATCCTCAGTGATATCTTTCAAATCTCTTCTGTCATTCTGTACCACTGTTGTCCCCACTTCCCACTGCCTCCTTTTTCTCCCCAGAGAAAAGAAATCAGAGGAAAACGTAGTCTTCTCCCTGTATAAACTCACTGCCTCCCCTCTACCCTGTTATAAGAGCAGTCTCTCCTCCTGCCTTCAATTCACTTTCCCCTTGACCTCTCTGGTCCAGCATTCTTCTGGATTTCCTCCAGCCTCCCACTACTCCTTCTTCTCCTTCATGAGATCTTTCAGTACCCAGTCAGATGACGCTTCTCGAGGTTTGGTTTGGGGCCTTCTCTTTTCTTCCTTTGTCCTCTTTCCCATATGATCTCATCCAAACCTGACTTCAGTTGCTATCTTTTTCATTCACAGATTTAAGTCTTTATCTCAGAACTTCCATGTGAGCCTCTATGTGTCCAACATCCTACTTGACATCTTTGTCTGGAGGGTGTCATTAATTCAATATGCCCAACAGCAAGCTGAAACACATCCTCTTCTTTCCATCTGAAGAAATGGAATCTCCCCCAGAGTCCTCCTCCCTATTGACATACCATCGTGATGATTCCTTGAGTTATGTAATCCAACTCATCCCACAGTTACCTGTTTTAGTCTATTTTTGGGGGGTAACTCATTGATTGTATGGGTTTAAACCACAGAAATCTGTGTCTTACACCTCTGAAGGCTGGGAAGTTCAAGACTGAGCCTTTGGGAGGAGTGATACCTGGTAGGTGCCTGCTTTCTGGTTCACAGATGGCCCCTTCTCCCTGTGTCCTCATGTCAGGGAAGGGGTAAGGAATCTCTATAAGGGCACTGCTTCTACTGACTTAAACACCTCATAAAGACTCCACCTCTTAATGCCATCACATTAGGTGATAGGATTTCAACACATGAGTTAGGAGGACACAGTCATTCATTTTATAGCATCTTTCCTGACAATTCTTTCCTCATGCCCAATCTTGTAATAAGTACAAGGACTTTACTCTTGCTCTCTCTCATCTCTGCAATTCTTGTGTCTTCTTTTCCTGTGCCCACCACCTACCACTTCCCTGTCATTTCCCCCCTATTCACCCAAAAATCTTCCTACCAGTGTTTCCTGCCCACTCTTGTGTTGGCTCTCTAGTTTGCACAGGGCGGCCAAAGCATTTCTGTAATGCACGTCTGAATATGCCATTCCCCTGGCTGTGCTCCCCACCCACCCAAACACTCAGCTAAGCACACTTCAACACAACATAGGTAAAGAGCCTTCATACTGATATTGGGGTCCTGTATGGTTGGTTTGTCTGCTCATGCTCATTTTATACCAAGATCCACCTCACTCCCTCTGTTGCAGCTAACTTACCTTCTTTATGTTCCTTAGACACACCAAGATTTCCCCCTCTATAGAACTTCTATCACCTCAGCTGGGCAAACCCCTCCTTGCTGCTTTCTCTTTTGCCAAGTTAATCATTACTCTCCTTAGAATCTCAGCTCCACTTTCGCTTCCTCAGAAACCTCGTCACAAATATCAAATTCTCTAGTTGTCCCTTCCTAAAACCATGTATCTTCATAGCATTTAATTGAGCCATGACATTACATTTATTTGATTATTACTTTATTGATATGTCTATTCTCTACCATTCCTGCCTCAAATCAGAGAGGCAGAGATTGTGACTAGGTGGCCTCAAAGCAGAGATTGTGATTAGGGCTGGTGCATAGAAGGTGATACATTAATTATCTTGACTAGTATTTATTAAGCCCCATTATGTGGTCTATAAGTTATAATTGCCCCTGAATGCACCAGAAGGGATGGAGGCAGATCCTGGTTTTGGAGCCTACTGCCTTCTTTTTGAAAGAAAGGATATGGAATGTCTTCAGCACCTTTGAGAGAAGGTCTTGGTACTCAGTCCCTGAAGCTTAATAGTTTCATTAGCTTTATGATGAAATTTTTTTTTTTGTGCACAGAATAAGCCATTTGTACAAAAGTGACTCTTGCTTTGATTGGGCTGAGTCCAGCTTCTGACAGGAGGACATGGAAGCTGTATATGCACATGGAAAGGAGCAATTCTCTTTGTGGACATCAGCCATCTAGAGCTTGTAGGTTAACATAAGAAAGGTCATTTGTGGCTAATAGTGTCCTGGCATGGCTTTGGGGCCCATGGGCCTCTACTCTGAGTGAATGGACAGTATCAAGCCAAAGGTCAAATTCTCTCTTTTAAGAGCCTTCTAGTTGAGGCTGGGATTAAGTGAATGTGGTTGGATCCTAGTTCATTTTGAAAGCAAATGAGCTGTATTTGCTTCTTCTTATTATGATTTCAGATAGCTCTACCTTGGAATATAGTAGTGGGTTGAATCAAGGCCCCCTAAAAGATATGTCAACATTCTAAGCCAAGTTTTACCTTATTTGGTAAAAGGATTTTTAGGAATGTAATTAAATTAAGGTTATTAAGATGAGATCATCTTGTATTATCCAGGTGGACACTAAATCCAATAACAAGCATCTAGAAGCAAAATTACTACCCATTTAAAGATCTAATTGACTTTTTTCTGTGATTCTAAAATTGGGGCAATATGTTACTCCGTAAAATAGAATGAGTTTTCTGATGAGTTGGGCAGAGGAGTTTGGCTTTGTGGGCAAAGGGCTGAAGAAAGCAGAAACAGAGCAAGAATTAAGTGAATCATTTCAAAGTTACTTTCCTTTTAGGGTTAAAACAGTGGGGACCTTTTTATTACATTGTCTCAGGTTGATAGAATCTTTTGTTTTTGTTGTTGTTATTGTTTGTTTTCAAAACTGGCCCATTTTCAAATTTCAGTTTAATTATGGGTACTTTTTCTGGTTTGGTCTGGTCTGCTGGGAGCAAAAGTTTCCTCCGCAACAATGGCTTCCCGTAAATTTTCATAAGCACAAGTGTCCCCATGGTGGTGTGGGGGAACGCGTCTAAAGATGGAAGTGGAGATTGGAGAGATGCAACCACAGGCAGGAAATACTTGAGCCAACCAACACTGTGTTCTCCAGAGCTTTAGGAGGCAGCATGGCCCCACCACAGTTTGCTTTTAAACATCTCACCTCCACTACTTAGAAGGAATTTCTATTATGCTAAGCAGCCAAGTTTGTGGCAATTTGTTGTGGTTGTCTTATGAAACTAATACAGAGCATCTCAAATTTACGCATAACATTTCCAATTCCCTCTTCAGTTATTACTTCTGCTCACTTAGGAAATGAATGTATGTGTTTTAAATAATACAAATAATATGAATACTGTCTACTTTATAATTTTCATTTGCATTAATCTCTATTCACTAGAGTTATTTTTTTCTGCATTCCTCAATTTGAGGGAGAGAAATTATAGTGTGCTGGGTAGAAAGTAGATATTCCCAAGAATTGGGAGCTATGTTGTTAAAATCTCTAATAAATACCGTGGCAGTTAGGAAACCCATTAATACATATTAGCAATTACTATTTAGTAATTGCTTTAGTCAGCTTTGCATCACCGTGATCAAAAAAGCTGACAAGAACCACAGAGGAAGAAGAGTTTATTTTGGATCGTGGTTTCAGAGGCTTCAGCTCCTGGTTGGCCAACTCAGCGGAAAGCAGCTCAGGACGTGACTACCAGGAAGCAGAGAGAGAGAGAGAGAGAGGGAACTCCCTTTAGCAGGTAGAAATTCTAAACCCTAAAGGTGTACCTCCAGTGACCTACTTCCTCCTACCCACCTATGGTTACCACCTGGTTAATTCTTGCGTTGTCTTACATGTGAGTTTTGGGGGGACACCTCATATCTAAACCATAACAGTAACTATTTGACAAATTGACTTTTTTTTCTGTGTAACACGTCTGGCAATTACTTACACAAGTAGGAGTCTAATCTTTATCTGACACGTATTTGGGAGATTTTGGCTGGACCAGGGAATTTTGGCTCTTATGATGTGAGATTAGAAGGAATAAGCTGCTCTTTTTCCCAGGGGAATGTGTCTATCAAAGTCAAGATGTAATACAGCAAACCCCTTCCTTTTCGTGTCAAAATCAGTGGGAAAGAATAGTGATAAATCATTGTAATAACAGTGGCACTGGACTGTCAGCTTGGTGAGGGAATCTGGATGAATTTCCCTTTTCAAGCCATCAGTTTTAAGCAAATGAAAGGCCTAAAGCAAAGAGTAAAAATAACGGCTGTAAACCAAGAGAATGTCTCAAGATATGGGAGATATTAACTGACAGAATTTCGTTTTTCCTACTTGCTCTTCAAGGATGACTAGACACTGTAAAACCTCATTAAATCAAAGGTTTTACATTTGTGGTTTCTTTTCAGCTCTAACAAGGGCTATGCTTGAGGTTTCTTATTTACCTCTGCATCCCCAGTGCCTTGCACATGGTAATAATAATGATAATGACAACGGTCATAGACATATGTTGCGGATTTACCTTCATTTATCCTTGCAGTAGCCCTAAGAGGCAGGTGCTCTCATTATTTCCTTTTGCACACAAGGAAACTGAGGTGCAGCAGGGTAAAGCAGGTTGCCAAGTCACACAGCTAATAGAGTGGAGGTGGGTTTGAACCTAGGTGGCTGAGCTGCAGAGCCCTTGACCTTTGCAGAAATGCTCAGAGAGTAATAACAATAAATGCATCCTTAGTGAGCACTTACAGTATGCCTGCTGCTGTTGGTTTTTGTATATGTTCACTCATTTAATATCCCTAAATACTTATTTATAGGTACTTATTTACATATAGAGAAACTGAGGTAGAGGCACAGGAAATTACAGGAAGTTGTCAGCTAGTCAGTGGCAGTGGCAGATTTCCAAGCCAGGATATCTAACCTATCGTATTTGGTCCTAACCATGAAACAATTCCACCTCTCACATGAACAAATCAAGGAGTTCATCTTTGCCATAGCTATAGGTGGAAAGGACCTTGCTATAAATAACAATGGCAGTATATTAAAGGGAGTCTAAAAGCAACCATTTGCTACAATCCATTGATAAGTGTCAAGGAGGAAATAAAAATGGAGTTTCATTGGCTCAAGTTGCTTAAAATGGAGCTGGGAGACAGAGTTAAATCTGGTCGCATACATAACCACAGCTTTGAGCTGAGCTGCAGACGTGCCTCCCCACTCCACCCTACCATGAGAACTGACCTTTGGACTGGGCCAAACTGCAGATTCCTGAAACGCTGTTATCTTCTACTGACCTTCCTTTAAATACCCAGAGCCAGAGATCTTAGGCACCCAACCCCTTTCTTACAGGACAGCTTATTGTTTCTTAGCGCAAGTCTCAATAGCTGACTAACAAGTGATGTAATTTCTATCCCCACACCTACTCTATGGTTTAAAGCTATCAACACAGCTGCCATTTTGTAAAACACTAAAACACTTTTGAGTTGTTTGAATCTGTGTTTTTCTGGATGCAATTCTAATTAACCCCGGATAAATGTGACATAAATAATTAACTCAAGATCTTTTTGACTCCATCCAAGCAGCTTTCCCAGCATTTTAAAGTGGCTGCACAGTGGAACTTTGCTGTTCAAGGTATGATTCTCAAACCAGTAGTTCTAGTATCACTTTAGGAACTCAGGTTCATTTGATGTGGGGTTTTTGAGATGAGGCCAGATTCTCTGCTCCGGTTGGCAAATGGAGTCTGGGCCACTACAGATTCCAGCAGCCAAAATAGCCCGCTTCTAGTGTTTGCAGCTATTCCATGTAAAACTGGGAATTTGGGCTGGCTGCAGGTGTCTGAGGCCAAAATAGTGTTAGTAGCTCCCAGCTAAAAGCTGGGTGTTGCAGCTCTTGGTGTGGTGGAAATTTTCCCGGGGAATTTGGTGATAATCTTCTGGGTTCTTGTCTCATGAATTTGAAGACTAAAATTCACAGACGACCAGGGAAGGAGGAGTAAAAAGGAGTAGGATTTATTTAAGGAAGGCGAGTAGACTCCTCAAGGCAGTGTCCTGGAAGCAGGACACTGTCTAATGGAAGTTAGGCCAGGGGTTATGTTGATTTGGGGTATGAGAATGTAAAGCAGGCATTGAGAAATGCATCTACATCATTGGTTGGAACCTATGTAAAACAGGCATTGAAACTGAGCACCAAAGTCATTGGTTAAAATCTATGCAAAAAAGGTAGCAATTCTTTCCAAGTTCCCTTCTTTGTCCACCCCCACTTCTTATTTTCCCCCCTCTAGGACAAAGGAGTTGCTCCCACAGGTGAGCCTCATGGTCATTTATGTACGAAGGCCCTGAGCATACCTGTTAATGGCTCTTTACTGGCCAGTTTCTAGGTGTGGTTGAATGGGGCCTGTGGTCCTGATTACCTAGGGTTTTACAATCTCTCCTAAAACTGTCCCACATTCAAAACTCGTTAAGCCAGAATCTGCATTTTAACAGGTTCCCCAGATGATTCAATGCAAATTGAAAGCCAGGCATGGTTTTCCTGGTGAAAGATTCTCAAATTTTGGCTAAATAACAGAATCAGTTGGGGAGCCCAGAGTTGGATTTAATCAGTTTGGGGCATACCTTGAGAAATGGGATTTTAAAAGCCCCCAAGGGGATGCTAATTCATAGCCAAGGTGAAGAACCATTCCACTTGCTCAGTAGTTCTTAACCCTGACTGCACATTAACATCATCTGGGGAGCTTTAAAAAAAAAAATCACGAGATCCAATCAATCTGCCAAACCTGGGTGACATTGTTTTTAAGGTCTGCCCTGATGATTCTAACGAGCAGCCAAGGTTGAGAACAGGTTCAGGAGACCAAGATTGAGTTTTGGAGTGATCTGGTCTCATAATTATTCATTCAACAAATATTTATTTCACTCTTCAATAATACAGGCAGTGATGTGGGTACTAGGGCTAAGGTTGGAAATAGTCCTTCAATTTGGGGACTGAGATGGGCAAGTATTTTAGCCTCTCTGAGCCTCAGTTTCCTCATCTGTGCAATGTGGTTTTTTATCTGTATTTCAAGGTTCTACCTGCTTGCATCATATTTGGGATATATTCCTGTTCACACCCAGAACTGAATGGTAGTTGACTTCAGGTCTCTGTGCTCCGCAAGGCCAAAGCTGATTGGATAAGAGGTGAACACCTGACCAAAAAGTGGCCCATCCACGGACTGGATTACTAAGACTATCTCACTAGCAAAGTAATGGTTTGTTGGCTGTGTTCTTGGTCAGAAGATGCTGTTTCCTTGAACTAGAATGGTAATGGATAGGATAGCTGAAGTTTGCAAGAGCTTGTTTGCACTTAGGTGAGTCAACCTTTCTGAATCTCTCCTTCCCAGGAAGCCCTGCAGAAGATGCTGCCTTGTGGAGGCCTGGAGGACAGCACCTGGGCTTGAATGGGCACCCAGTGCCCCAAGGCTTATTTCTTGGGGCTTTCACAGAGCACTGTAGCAGCTATTGATATTGATGTTCATTCTAGAACAATACGTAGGAAGGCAAGTGTTGACTACTCATTCTCACAGGATATTAGGCACATTTGAACTTCTGTGACTCTAGGAGGTGTTATGGTTTAGATGAACGGTGTTCCCCAAAAGCTCAATGCAAAGGCTGAGAGGTGAAATGTTTGGGTTATGAGAGCCTTAGCCCACAAATTAATTAATCCCACAAATGGGATTAGTTGGGTGGTAACTGTAGGCTGGTAGGGTGTGGCTGGAGGAGGTGGGTCATTGGGGGTGTGTCTTTAGGTATATATTTTGTTTCTGGTGAGTGGAACTCTCTCTCTGCTTCCTGATGTGATGCCTGGACCCCTTTCTCTCTGCCACACTCTTCCTCTGTGACGTTCATCCTCACCTCGAGCCCCAAGGGATGGAGTGGACTTTTATAAAGTGAGACCTCTGAAACCATGAGCTTCCAAATGAACTTTTCCTCCCGTAATTGTTCCTGTTGGGTCCTTTAGTCACAGCAGTGAATAAGCTGACTAAAATAGGAGGGAAATCGTATTTTCTATATCCGAGGAAACTGATGTCGTGGAGGCATCTGCCCCAATTCACAGCTTGAACTCAGGCCTGTCTAATTCCAGAATCCGTGCTCTTTTCACAACCATATGATGTTTTCCATGTTTTTAAACTTCTTTAACTCCTGCTTTTTGTAGCTTGTTTCCATTTTGCTCTAGATAACTTCCTATGGAATTTTTTTCCTGCTAAGGTAAATATTTTAGAAAAGTAAAAACTTTTGAATATAAAAACTTTTCTGCATGTTGGCTGAGTCTAGAGAGTAGCAAGCCCCATTAGAGCTAATGCTTATGACGGGTAGAGAAGTACAACTCAGTGAAGATAAAGGGAAGCAAAGAAATGGCACCAAAGAAGTGTTCAAATTTTGTCCTACATCACATTTTTGCTACTTGTATGATTTACTTTGCCCCAAAGGCAAAAGCCCCTGTTGCAAATACAGCCTGTTATTGAGAAAGATGTCTGTGTTGTTCTCCTCTATTTCTGCTGTAATTAGAACTCAGCCATCACCAGAATTTAGCTGACACTCCTGCTGATGGTTAGCTGGAAATCTCATAGCTCTCTGCTGGCTGCCATGGGCTCTGGCATTGAAAATAATGACTGTTGGGAGCACACTTTCTCCTGAGGCTCTGGGAAGGGCTAGTGTGCCAATATGATGGATGTTCTTTGGGCTGCTGAGGCAAGGTGGGAGCCTCAGGACTACCCAACCCCGGGATCCAGCGCAGCCATGGAAATCAGGCTCTGCTCCAGGGAAGGCCTGATTATTACTGGCCAACGTGGAAGGGCCTGGATACTGACTCCAATCTCTTGCATGTTCCTTGGAAGTCTTTGGCACTACCTTCCGGGACTGACATGGATTGAGTTAGAAAATGGCATAGCAACTCTGGAGATAACCTGGGCTCTGCAGTTTGGGGTGTACTTGGCTGATTTTCAATAGGTTGCAGGAAGCTTTCTTTTTCTTGGTTTTATCAGTAATGTGCTATATATTTTCAGGAGGATAAACAGATTATTAATACATACACAGACTTCTTTAGAAAGACTTAAGGTGCTGAAATTTGCTTCTATAGTGTAAAGATGAGAGAATTCTTTACATCAACCTGTGATGAATCCTCTAAGATTTTTAAATGATGATCTTCTCAGTGTTCAACTCTTTAGTTTCAATTGGTTAATGCAAGGACTCTTATTGGCCATGATGGTTAATTTTATTGCATCAACTTTACTGGGCTATGGGATGCCTAGATAAAATAATTTCTGGGTGTATCTATGATGGTATTTCCTGAAGAGATCAACTTTAGAGTTAGTGGTCTGAGTAAAGTAGATGCCTCTGTAATGTGGTTGGACATCATTCATACCTTCAATGGTCTGAATAGTGTAAAGGACAGAGGAAGAAGAATCCCCACGTATACCACCATCTCTTCCCCACCTGAAGGTTTGAGCTGAGCTATCTCATCTCTTGCGCTCAGATTGCAATTTGCATCGTTGACTCCCTTGGTTCTCAGGACTTCTGACTTAGACTGAATTACTCCACTGGCTCTGTTCATCCTCACACTTACAGGCAGCAGCTCAAGGGACTTTTCAGCCTCTATAACTGCATGAGTCAGTTTCTCATCTTGGTTCTGTTTCTCTGGAGAACCTCAATTAATGCAATAGCATAATAGGAACTCGCTTGCTTCTTGTTTCATTATTTACTGCTGTGTACCAAATTAATCAAAACACAGTGGCTTAAAATAATAGCCACAGTATTTCTCAGGATTCTGTGGATCAGGAATCTCATTATGTCATAGTGGGGACAGTTTGTCTTGGATCCATCACGTCTGAGGTCTTACTTGACAAAGCTCAAAAGGGGCTGGCCAGGATGGCTGGACTCCAATGATATCATTGGGTCCTCAGTTCTTTTTTTTAGCTGGGTTTTATGGTTTTCTTCATCACGTTCTCTCCATGTGACCAGCTTGAGATACTTCCTGGCATGATGATCTCAAGTAGCTGAACTTCTCCCATTATAGTCAGCTTATTTCAGGTATGGTTTATTCCTGTTAGACAAACATTTTCTTTGGAGAGTGATGTCATTCTATAATCAAGATTGAGTAAAAAACAAACAAATCAGAAATAGACTACTTTATAATCATATTCAAATGTAGATAAAACCCAGATCATTGTGGCTAATACGAATATATGCTGCCTTTTAATTAATTATAAGATTCATTCTAGGATGTGAGGGCGATCTGGCTGCGACATCTGTCACCCCATTGATCGCCAGGGTTGATTCGGCTGATCTGTCTGGCTAGGCGGGTGTCCCCTTCCTCCCTCACCGCTCCATGTGTGTCCCTCCCGAAGCTGCTCGCTCCGTCAAAGAGGACGACCTTCCCCGATAGAGGAGGACTGTTCTTCTGTCAAGGGTATACGAGTAGCTGCGCTCCCCTGCTAGAACCTCCAAACAAGCTCTCAAGATTCATTCTATTCTTTTTGCTTTCTACATAAAATTATTAAGGTAAAATTACCACTACTTCCTGATAGTACATATTCCAGAGCAAAGCCCCACTTTATTGAACTCTCCAAAATCACCTTCTGCAATCCCAAGTCCTATATAAAGTCCTTTCTAATATCCTTTTATTGAGAGACTACACATTGCCCTGTGGTATACATTGTTCCTCATTGAATTCGTCAATAAATCCAAATTCATCTGACTACATGTGTGCTCCTGTCCAAGGGCTATAGCCATCTGAATTAGCACAGTGTTGTCTCTACTGCATTCTATGGATCAAGTCAAGTCACAAGGCCATGCATATTCAAGGGGAGAAGAAAAAGACTTCACCTAATGAGTGGAACAGCATGTGTGTGGAGGGAAGCAGAGGACTGCTGACGGCCATCTTCAGAAACAATTTGCTGCGATACTGTGGGATGTGTCAGACAGCAGTTGCATTTTAATTCGAAAGTGTATGTGAGACCCTGGTGCTGGGTACATGCTTAGATCATATTTGATGGCTAGGCTTCATTCAGGCAATGGAAGGATTTGTTTTCTCTTTGCATCCTGAAAATATAGCTTCTCCTTTTGTGTTTTTGAAAGCAGGGAGGATGGCTTACAGCCCAGCATGCTGCCCACAGCACCTCTGCTCTTTGCTGGGCTCTGATGACTGCTTCCTGTTTTGCTGTGGGGTCTCCTTAAAGGTCACCTTCTGGAATTTTGTGACAAACACTTTTGCTGGTTGTGTTGCTGGTAGCACCACTGTAGCAGGAAAGTCTTGGTGGGACCAATGCTGTTCTATTTTCAATTCCCTTCATTCCTCCCAGGCACCACTAACTGAAAGGTGGTTATGGCAAGAGACTTTAGCCAGGGTGAGGCATCACACGGAGGTTACTGTGCTGGGAGGAAGTTTGACAAAGCAGTGTCTGATAACTCGCTTTTCCACATTTTTCTGTTCCTGGAGAAGGTTTGTGCTATTGTTCTCCTGCCTGGGAGAGTTGACATGTTTTGTTGTTCCTCTTTGATACCCCTTCCCTTTTGCCTTAATACATATGGCAATCACATAGATGATGGTAAGATAGTGAGATAGTAGATGGATAATGAACCACCAAGATTAACCATGTGAATCTATTTGTGTGTAAGATTGTGGATATTTTCTTTTTTTGCTAATCTGAATTAATTTTTCTACAATGAACATGTATTGCTTTTGTAATATAACAAAAATGCCTAATTTAAATTACAAACAAAAGAAGGCACTTTAAATAGAGTGCCCTAATGATTGAGATGTTTGGAAAGACTCTCTGAGTTTTGCATTTCTCATTACTTTCTTTTTAACCTCGCCAGCAAGTGTTTAGAATGGAGGATGGATCAAGACAGTGTAAATGCCTTATGACTTTTTCAATACTTTGGGAGCAGGTCCCAATAAAGAAATGAGGTGTTGCCCAACCTTGTAGTATAATCAATTTAGTTAGGAAGCTGCTTGAGGAATTAGAGAACTGAATTTCTCTGCAGGTAGGAAAGGCATTTATTGTACTCTGGTGCCTCAGAAAATAACATTGTAGGCCTCATCTGTGGAAGCAAGATAAACATGATGGCATCTTAGAAGAAGAAACTTTGGGGACTTTACCTGGGAAAGAGCTCTAAAAGGCCCAACTCAAATAGAATCTACCTGGGGCCAGACAAGGCCTGCTTCTAAATTTGGAGGTACTTCCTATTGCCTCGTCATTGAACTTCAAGGTAACAAAATGAGAATACAGGAGAGATTAGTCTGTGCTTTTAAAACACAATCAAGGTGCGTCGTGGATGCTCTCTCTCAAACACCTTGCTTTTTATTTTCTTCTTTGCTCATTAGGTTTTTCACCTGTAGGTAAAGAGGCAGAAGGAGGCAAGTGGAGATTTCGTAGTTCAGAACATGCATAAGTACCTACTATACACCTCACACTGTGCAATGTGTTTTCCACGTTAGAAAATACTTACGACAGCCGTAATAACAATAACCATTCTCTGAGTCCCTACTGTGTCCCAGATGTTCTGTTACGTCCATGTATTGTTCAGTCCTTAAAATGACAGGCCAATCCTATTGCCTCTTATTTTATAGATGAAGTCATTGAGACTCAGAAAGGTTAAGACATTTGCCTAAGGCCACATAGCTAATATGAAGCCATTCTAGGATATTAAATGCAGTATTAAAATCTCCTTATCCGCAGTCATGAGATGTTTCCATTAACTTCATTGTGAAAACTCCTTGATTCTATTAAACCTGTATTTTGCTTTGAGCAAACGATTTTTGCTGTTTTTCATTTTAATTTAACACTTGAAAGCCAATTTTTGGTGTAAATGTCGTAAAGAGATTATAATGGATTCTGCCTATAATATTCTTGAATTTTCCCTCCTCTGATATTTATTAAATATCTGGCCTAATGCAAACGTATGCAGTGATTCCCACTTACCATGTTTTACTACTTATTGAATTTTCTCTTCTCCAACCTTGAGGGCAGAACTGCAGAAGAGCATGCCTGGCAGTCAGTTAATGAGAGCCCTACCCCCTGAAGTTAAACTGAGTCATCTGAGGATTCTGGATTAGCTTGACATTTTTTCCCCCAGAATTTTTTTCCATGAGTGATGCAATTTGAAATAAATTCCCTCTTAGTGAGATACCCAGGAAAATTCAGGGGAGAGCGACACAAATGATGAAATGTTTTAAATATAAGACCCTTGAGGAAGAGGTAAGAGAATTGAATGGGTTCAGCTTTGAGTCCAGAAGACTTAGAGAGAAATCTCTATAAATATGTGTGTGGAAACAGTGGACCAGATGAGAAGTAACCATCCTCCTTATGAAGGAGGGCAAAGGACACAGGAGAGGAGCAAAATGGTAGCCGGGAAAATGTATTTAAAACATGATATCCGCATGCCTGTCATCCAGGGTCTCTGGAGGCTGAAGCAAGGGGTAGGGGATCACAAGTTCAAAGCCAGCCTTAGCAACTTAGCAAGGCACTAAGCAACTTAGCAGGACCCTATCTCAAAATTTAAAAAAAAAGGCTGGGAATGAGGCTCAGTGGCAAAGTGCTCCCGGGTTCAATCCCTATTACCAAAAGAGAAAACAAGAAACAAAAAACAAGAAACAAAAAAAAATAAAACAACAAAAAAAAACACATAATATAAATACAGGCGGAGATACCGCAGTGAAAATCCCGTTTCTGCCCATTGTCACTAAGTTAATTACCTTGGCAAAGTATATTTACCTCAGCTTTCTCATCTATAAAATGGGGGATAAAGATACCTTATTTATTATGAGCTTCACAAATAAGATGATATATTGATCACTTGCTATGTGGCAGGCAATGAGAGGACCCTGGATATATTCTTGCTATCCTTACAACACATTTATGAAGTCTTTTATCTCGTCATGGTGTTATGGAGGAGGAAACTGAGGCTCAAGGATTAATTAGTTGGATTGCCATAGGGTCACTCTATGTGTGTACTCAGTAGTAACTCAATGTGTGGTTCTGATCCAGTAAGTTTGAGATGGATGATGTCATTGTTCTGTTTTGATGATTGCTCAGGTGTGGGAACCACCAATCTAGTCCAGTCTATTCATTTTCCGATGAGAAATGGAGTGCTGAGGATTGCAGAGGTAAGCTTAACTCTTGGATTTCCTGTTTCTGTCTTTCCCAGTCCTACAATCTGCTCACTGCTGCTTCTTGGTGTTGGGCTCTTCATAAGGGAAAAGAGAAGAAGTAAATAAAGGGTACCTGAATTTCTAATTCAATGGTTGTATGTTATGTCCCCTCTCCAATGAACATTTGTTGTGTGTTTAGATCACAGGCTGTTGGGTTTTACGATGATGGTGTTGGCCCAGGATTGATCATGGGCACAGGCGGTGTTTGCAACCACCCAGTCCAATAATTAAGAAAGCTCTCTAAATAAAGACTACAGCTTTAGTACTTCCTTACTAGGTATGCTTGTGACTAACTCTCAAGGAGCAAGATAGAATTAAGGGGTCTCTGAGGAGATGTCAGGAAGGAGGAAGAGGGTCAAAGGAGCCCCTTGGGCCAAAACCCATCCTGATGTCTCCATAGCAAAGGTGCCAAGGAAGTTGTTTGCATTTGATCCAAGGTCTGCTGAGCTTCTAAGTCACTGAAAAGAGCATGCTGGTCCAAGATTGAGACTGTGAATAGGGTGTGTGTGTGTGTGTGAGCTTTAAAAACTTAAAATTGGAGATAAAACTTACCACATTTTAAGAATTAAGGAAGCAAATGCACAGCAAGACATTAAGGAACTTGCTTTGTCTGGGGAAGACCCATAGACCCATATTTGACCTGTAAGTCTGAGCTTTGATCTGTATGCCCTCTGCCCCCACTGGGAAGGTGGCGTCAAGACAGTGCAGAGCGAAGCGAGCCACCCATGGGCCAACAGTCACGTATAAATTTGAAAGCCATCTTTTCCAGCCTTAGGCTCTGATCCTTATCCTTTCTCCAGTTTTGGAGAACTCTGGGCTAAGTCTCTGTGCATTTGGAGGATGCCCTGCCTGACCACCTTCCAACCTGCCATCCCAGCTTGTGTGGAATGCACAGGTTGCCCCCAACCTGCAGTATGGGACTGATGTAGCGTCCAGTCTGGCTTCACCTCATGGTCAGGACTCCACATCCCCGGTGAACTTCCTTCTTTTTGTTCATTCTTTAGCCAAACCCTTTCTGGAACTCTTTGTCTTATGGGCAAAGGAGACAAGGCTGGAGCCAGCAGAGCCTCAGCTGGGAGGTTGGCTCCGTCTGCACCAGAGTGAGTTAGAACTGCAGGGGTGGGGAGACTTTTTTGCATTGATCTAGCCCTGTAGACTTTCGATGCATTTTCTGGAATAACATTATAGAAGAAATAAGTAGCTGCCTTTTTTCTTCTGAGTGTCAAAGATATCATCCTTGAGGAAACTCAGCAGCAAAAGAGAGATTAAGAGCTTCCTGGTACTAGAGTACTGGGAGGAGGGGAAAACTGGAGGGAAGGAGGAAGGAGCAGTGTAGTGGGGAGCACAGGAGGAGGTGGACAGAAACTCCAATCAGGTTTGGAGGATCTGAGAGTAGAGAAAAAGTCTGTGGTCTAAATGTGACTGCACCAATACCCAGTAAGTTGTCCTGAGACAGTCTACCAAGCTCCAGCAGGGGATAGAACCAATAAAGTCACCCCCCTGGACCAGAGAATAGGACACTGGAGGCAAGAGGCTCTGGTTTTACAATCACCCCTGACTCTAGCCTGATGTAGGAGCAACAAGAGTTTCCACTAGTTGGATGGAAGGCAGGGAAAATGAAAGGGCAGGATCCTAAGCCTTGCATTCAGGAAATGGGAAAGACCAATGCTTCATTGAATGGCGTAGACTAAGGGCAGAAGACTCCTTGGAGGCAGGGACATGACTGACACCAGTGTAAGTAGGGAACCTCTTCTACTTGAACACCACTCCCACCCTGCATAAGCTTCCAGGAACTGAGATAACCCTCAGGGAAGTGGGAAGGGACAGCAGGGCCATGAGCTGAATGTGATTACTACCAAAGAAATTAAGTTGATTTGTTTTAAAGGGTATTTCATTTTTATTTTGTTCAAACACAGGATTCTGAGTAGAGAAGCCTTGACTTCTCCAGGTCTTTCTTGAGCACAGGTCTTATCCTGGAAAGCCCTTCTCTGACTTCAGGCCAGTGTAACAGAGAAGAGTTCTTCTGGATCCTGGATTTTCATCCAGCTTCCTCCTTTCCTCCCTCTTCTCCTCTGAGTATGCCCATGATTGGACTCTGCCTCTGTATCCTCCTTTTATAGGCTGCTATGTCTTAATCTCTGGGAGATTAACCTTGTCATTATCACTCTGGCTTATCTGGTGCTACCCCAGCATGCAGCAGTTTGCTAAAAGGTAGAGTCCATTAGGAGATGCTGGTCGCAACAGTAGGAGAGAGCAACAGTGTGTATAGCAGAGCCACTTTAGCATTTGACTGATAGGTGTGGAAATAAGAAATTGCCATGGCTGGATTCTCATGCACCTGAGAAATCCGACACCATAGGAAAATGCTGTGCTGTCACTGTCACTACTTCAATTAAATGAATTGATATCAATTTATCTAAATAATCAATAATTCAAGTCTCATAGAGAACCTTGTATGTGCCAGTTTCTGTTTTAAATGCAAGGGACACATGAGATATGCCACTCATGCAGTCTAGGTGTTTAGTTCCTGATAAAAATAGAGATCTATGAAGACAAGAAATATATTTAAACATTTATTTAAAGATTGCTGACTAGTTATTGTGTACCAGACTCTGTGATAGGCATCCATGAAGAAAGCATAGTTTCTAACTTTAAGGATCCCTCACTGTTCTTACAGGAGAAAGGTGCTTTACTAGAGGGATTTATAAAATGTGTGCATTTCAGTTTGATGATTTTTCTGGGGAATTATGTCCTGTGTATGAATAAGGATATCCATGAAGAAGGACCAATCAGAGGAAGCTTCCAGAAACAGCTCTTCAGATTATCTGTATTCTGTTCTCTGAGTTATGCTAATTTTTTCCCCATTTTGACCATATGAGTCTGTAATGTAGGGATCTGATAATTTCTTCTCTGATATGCATTTTTAAATGTATTAACATATTATTATATTTATTAATATTTACTGTGTAATAGATTCTGGATGTGATGCTTTCCCCACATTATTTCATATGAACTTCACAAAAACCTGGTGAAGGAGGAATTATTCATGTAGGAGTACCCAGGAGAGGGGGGGAGGGGGGAGGGGAGAGGAGGGGAAATGGGAAGTGGAGAGAAGATAGGGAGGGATCTAGAGAGACAATCAACAATGTAGCATACTCTTTGCTCCCTGGGAAGTCATATATTATGTATGCAATCATTTAATTCTGGAAAATTCATGATCTTATGTATATATGCATATATATTTTTACCTTTATATTTGTTAGGGGCATAATATAGAAGAATCAAGAGACTGGGGGTATGGGTGATGTGGCAGTAACTATGGTTTAGGATCAAATGAATATTATATGCATTTATGATTGTACAACTCAATATATATTTATATTCAACTCCTTTATATCTATGTCTGTATCTCTATCTATCTATCTATCTATCTATCGAGAGAGAGAAGCCAGCAGGAAAGTTACTCTTGAAGAGGTTAATTTGCCCGAGGTAACTTAGTTAGAAGATGATAGAGTCAGGATATGAAGGTTGATATGCTTCACTCCAGGTACTCAGCTGTATTGAAATTCTTCAATTCTTTCCTCTGTGTCAGGTACTGTTCCAAGTGATCCCACACCCATGATCTCATTAGTTTTTGCCACAGCCTTTGTAAGTGGGTACTGTTTTTCATATGGAGAAACTAAGGTTCATGGAGAGTAAGTTGACCGAGACTGTAACGTAAGTAGCAGTATTTGAACTTTATCTTTCTGATTTCAGGAGCACCTGTGTCATAACTCCTAGTATACATTTAGCCAATTGTACCCAATTGGAAGGGAAGAAACTGACATTGAGATCCTATATTGTTTTTCCAAAATAGCACTATTAGGTAGGAATTATCTTTATTTCCTTAGAGAGTAGATGCTTAGAGTAAATTGATTTTTGTCCCTCCAGGGTTATAGAACAAGGTAAGTGTGAACTTGGCAACTGGCTGGCCTGTTTTTTTTTTCCTTATTATATCATTTTACTTCCCAAAGAAATAAAAATTTATATTAAATCATTTTATTAATTAATTAGTTTTAATTTTGGGGGGAATAGTAAGGAAAACACCCATGTTCAATGTTAGGGGTTAGTTGAATTAACCCCATGAATGATTGGTTCTTCATCTGCCTTTCTAACATCCTTTAGTTCACATACATGAATTAATTATGGTACTACTAATTATTATTGAGTTTGCAGCCATCCCTCTATATCTGTATAAAATTTAATTTGATGCTCCTGCCCCAAGATGCCCAAATCTGCAGATACTCCAGTCCCTTAACTAAGTGGCTTAATATTTTCATATAATCTACTCACATTCTACTATATTCTTTAAATTATCTCTAGATTACTTATAGTATCTACCACAATATAAATGCTCTCTGTGAATAGTTGGTAAGTTATATTGCTTACATAATATTGACAAGAAAAAAATCTGTGTATTTAGTACAGATGCAACATTTTTTATGAATTTTTCTGGTTCACAGTTGTTTAAATCCCAGGATGCAAAACCCATGGATATGAAGACCAACTGTACTTAAAATAATGAAGTGATTTTTATGGTGCAAGGCTTGGTGATAGGGTGTCTCTTTCATCTAGGACACATCCAAGTTGTGATTTCAAAATACCATCTATGGGTTGATCATGTGCTTAAATAGATGGTAAAAGTGATTTTACAATAGGGGCATTGTTATATCTCATCAAGAAATACAAAATAAGACTAGCTCATGTGTGACAAACAAAAGTTGTGGATATAAGTGAGAGAGATAATTTAGACAAGAAGATAAGAAAGGATTGAAAGTGCTGAAAATATTCAGTTCGGCTGATAGATATAGGAGAAAACACAGGTGCCCCAGAGCCTACGTGTATAAGCATGAAAACAACTTTCCATAATACATCTAGAGAAGTCATTCCACCAACTGAAAATGGTATGCAAATTCTGTAATTATAGTGTTCAATGCTAGGATGCCTCCTTAGAATGTAGGAAGGCATGAATAAACTCCTGAGAGTCTAGGAACACAGGAAAATTTAGGAAACTTACAAATTTTTTCTGAATCCTCAAAGATCTCATTAAAATATATGCCTTACTATCCAGAAAAATGAAAGTCTAACCAAATTAAACTATTGTTTCCTTCCTTTTCCTAAAAGAAAAACCTATACTCAGTGACTTTAATCAATTGTCTGCTTCTTATTTGTTGCTTCCTTTCATGGTTTATGAAACAAGCTAATTCTCTCTCCCTCACTCTGTGTGTGTGTGTGTGTGTGTGTGTTGCTGATGGTGGAAAAGTTCTATACTGTTGCCATAATAAATATTATAGTGTAAAATTTCACCAGACCATTTCCGTAGCGATAGCTGAGAGTGTGCTGAGGCTTGGTTACTGTGAATTCATGCCTTATGTATGTTACTGTAAGATGAACATTGTGATGATCCATGGTTTTAATGGTTCTGGGACTGATAGTACCTAAGGGAGGCAGGTGAAGAAGAGGCAAGGTACAATAATAACACAGAGCTATATCCAGTTTGTGGAGATGCCATTTAATATTGCTCTTTACCAAGTCTGGGTTGCCACACTTTAGAAAGACTAGCTCATGTGATAAACAAAACTCATGGATATAAGTGAGAGAGATAATTTAGACAAGGTGATGAGAAAGGATTAGAAAGTCCTTCTCTGGCTATTTTCCAGCTATGACTTTCCCCATTGGGCTCAGAGCCTTTTATGGTTTGAATTGGAGGTGTTCCCCAAAAGCTTTTTGGGCAATGCAGCAATAGACAAAATGATTAGATCATGAAAGGTGACCTAATCAGTGGATTAATCCATTTGATGGGTTAATAAATTGAAAATACTACTATACTGGGTGCTAACTGTTGGCAGGTGGGTTGAGGCTGGAGGAAGTAGGTCACTGGGGCATGCTTTGGGGTTTATATTTTGTCTGGCACCTCGACCTCTCTCTGAGTCCTGGCTGTGTGAGCTGAGCAGCGTTCCTCCATCACACCCTTCTGCCATGTTGTGCTGCCTCACCTGAGGCCCAGAGCAATGGAGTTGGTCAACCATGGACTGAACCTCTGATGCTGTGAGTCCAAATAAATTTTTCCTCCTCTAAATTGTTCTTGTCAGGTATTTTGGTCACAGAAACAAAAGCTGACTAAAACAGTGCCTTCATTTATTCTCTTCATGTGTTGACCTGAGAATACTAGGGCTGGGACTGGCAGGGACTGGCTGCAGTTAGGAAGGATGTGCAAGGTCTTGAGAATTTAATTGGTCTAGTGTTAGGTTGGAAGTGATTTGATGCCCTCAAATATGTCTCAGCAGATCTCTGAGAAGGACAGAATAGGAAGAGTGATCAGTGTCAGGCAGAAGTGAAACAGATCCCAGTTCCCCTTTAGACTGTGCTTCTTCCTTTCCTTGAGCACTTGGGCTTTGTGCATTTCTTAGAGTTTATATTATGATTAGGCAGAAATTAGAGGGAGTGGAAAGGGTATTCGGAGTCGTACTGATAGAGAAACATTCAGCACTGTCAATTATAGGCCTTAATATCCCCACTTAAAATGGGGATGATAGTATTTGCTACTGGGGTTGTTTTGAGCACAGGATGAATTAATGGAAAGCAAAACTTCATCATCATTTCCCTCCTTCTTTCCTCCTCCTTCTCCTCCTCTTCCTCCTTCTCCACCTTTTCTTCTCCAATGCTAGGAAATGAATGCAGAGCCTTGCAAAGGCTAAGCAGGGGGTGCATTCTCAGTCCTCAGCCCAGGTTCTTAACGTTCAATTAATGTTCTACCAAGGGCCCTCTCTTTTCTTTCTGCTGTGATTAAGTAGAACACACCTTTTAATTTTGTATTTCCTTGGATATTTGACAAAATTCTAGTATGATATTTAATGTATTTCTTATTAATAGCATAATATAAATATTTTTAGAAGTAGTTTGGAAAAGAACTCTCTAGAGAGTGTGCTTTGAGGCTAAGGAATACTTTAGGACAGGAGGGCTTCCTATTTCCTACCTACCGAGTACCTGACACTCAAACCCAGAGGCTACCCTTGAAATGCAGGTCTCATTGCTCTGGTGTTGCCTTTGACAGATCAACACTGGCTCCATCTCAGTTATTGGATTTTGATTTAGTTCCAGAATTACCTGGACTGAGTTCAATGCCAGAACCGTCCTTGGAATGATGGACTATCAGATGGACTTCATGTTCTTGAAATGTCACAATGTTCTAATGTCCCAATTTTTTTCTTGGGAGACAATAGCATATGTTGTTTCATGTATCAACTTGATTAGGTTCTGATGTTCAGTTATTCAACTAAGCACTAATCTAGGTGTTGTGATGAAAGAATTTTTTAGATGTTAGCATCTACAATCAGGTGACTTTAGGTGAAGGAGATGACCTTTAATAATCTGGGTGGGCCTTAGCAAGTTAGTTGGTAGGCCTCAAGAGCAAAACCGAGTTTTCATTGAGGAAGAAGAAATTATGCTTCTGGAGAGCAACATCAGCTGCTATCTGAGAGTTTCAAGTGTGGGGACTTCCTATGCATTTCAGACTTGCCAGTCCCTACAACCATCATGTGAGCATATATACAGATACACTTTTTATATATCCTTTTTCTGATAGAACTGACTGAGTGAGAAACTGACTCTTAAGGAATTGGTTTTCTAATCTGTTTAGTTGTGAAGGCACTAAAGACTCTTTCCAGTGATAAAGAGAGTACCAGTAGGCCATGACATAATGCAGCAATAGAGACACAGAAAATGCTGTCTTTGGATATTTCTAATCAAATATTTATAAAAAAACAAGGTTCTGGATATCCATGTATTTGGTACTTCAAATATTCTACTCAAACTGAGGTGTATAATGGGATTGACAGGTTGCTCTGTGCTAGAGAAAGTGAGGAAATGAAATGATGAACTCGAGAGCTTGAAATTCCTAGCTCACACTCTGCCGAAATGACCTAAAATTGGGCTGCTATCATGAAATATCATATGTCACAAAATAACTTATAAAGCTAGTCTTTTATAAGGATCTAAATTTATTTCTCACATTTTGAGCCAAGGTGCCAGCAGGTTTTTTTTTTTTACCTAGTGAGGACTTGCCTCCTGGTTTGTAAACAGCTGTCTTCTGAGTTCTCAGGTGGTGGGAGAGGCAGGAGAGCTCTCTGGGGCTTTTTTTTTTTTTTTGCAACGGCACTAGCATCATCCATGAGAGCTTTGCAAAGGCACAACCTGCTAATCCCATCACATTTGGTTAGCATTTCAACGCAGGTAACGGGGAGGGGCAGAAGCAAATACTCTATAGCAGAAACTCTTATTTACTATAGTTATAGGGCTGAAGTTTCTGAAAGCCAAACCTTGAGTCTCATCCTGGGAGTGGCAATAATACCACAGAAATTGAATCCCCAAACTCACATAACTTGTTTTGTTAATGGGAAAGCATTTACTGAGGAGGAATGAGCTACTGAAAGTTGTAATGAGGATGTACAGAAGATTGCAATGAACTTGAAGATACCAAACCCCCAGATTCTGCCAAGTTCTTTGTCCACAGATGCAGCCCTTCCATCCCTGTCTGAAGAAGCTAACTTTATTTAGTCCAAAGACTTTACTTGATGTAGAGGCAATATACCACAGATTTACCCCCAAACATACCCTTCTTTGCTTCTAACATTATAACTAGACTCAAATTCTAAAGGGTAAGTTCAAAAAGTGTTAGCCATGAGAAGGTGCACTATATACCAAAGAACTCCTATGGAAACAATCCAATCCATTTGAGGGAAGGGATATTAAGGGTGTGGGGAATAGGAAGGAACAAAGTTGGATGAATCCAAATTGAGTGACATAGGCCCACTAAGCAGATAGTGTGGATTGAAGTTTTCAGTTTGAGAATTTAAAAAGGGCTCTAAGAGTTTGTTGTGACTGAAACATGGCAGTCTGAATTCAGCACAGTTGGTGAATGGCTACTTTGTTCATGAACATATGGAGAAATGACAAGAATTTCTAAGAAAAGAAGTTGACTTTATTCCCAGAGGTGATCATCCTGCCCACTTCCTATTGTCCTCCTCTGCTATGGTTATCCTTAGTGAATATTTGTATGGGACACAAATACTTTTAGGGGTTTTGACCATTTGGAGAGGTTTATCCATATAGCTGTATCCCAGAACTTTGTGTTACCAATTTTCCAATGACATTCTTCAAAGTCTCTGAACAGCCATTCAAACCAATAGACACAGCCATGAAACAGCATAGACTCAGACTCTGGTTGTTTCTCTTTCCAAGTAAAACGAACAACCACTGAGAGAAAGTCCCTTCACCAATGTTCTATAGGGATATCTCCAAAATGACAATAGCATTGCAGCTGTCCATGTTTTGAGTGGTCACAAGTTTGCCATCTGTAAACTCAGACTCAGTTTAGTCTCCTGGTCAGAAGGAGCTTCCCGAGAGGCCAAGAGGTACCTATTTGGAGCGAGTTGGCAGGAGTAGGGACTATGGGTATTTGGGCCATTTCTTTACGTAATTTACTATACCTTCAGGGCCTGCTCAAGTTTAGTATTATATGTACCATTTCTATTTTATAATAGAATGCCACTTAACTGAATGTGTATAACTGTGATTGAATAGATTAGACAGTAACTTAACAATATTAAGTTCATGATGCCTAGCTTAGGTTTCAGGGAAATGAATGACCTCTGATTAAAGTCCAGTTTCTGTTAAGACCCAGGGGCAAGATGCAAGTTGTTTATCAAAAGAAGAACAGTTATCTATAGAGGATGCCAGGGCTTCAGTCCAAATCCTAAGAATCTGTATTGTCAAATAAATCTAACATGATTAATGTAATGGACCACTGTGATGTCTTGAGAAGGAAAAGACAACCTAGGCCTTTGTGGACTAAATTATGAGTTAAGGATAGAGAGTTAACACAATGCTGAGGTTGGAGAGCAAAGGTGTATTGCATTTCTGACCTTGCCAGCTGAAATCAAACTGCTTCTGGTGGTCTTTACTAACAGGGAGTTAAAAGTTAAAATGCAAAAGTATACACCAGCTTAATAGATTAATATCAGGTACCAGGGGGTGCATTGACTTGCTCAAGCAATGAAACCATATGAGCACAGCAGCTGCAATTGGAGCCACCATCTGGTTAAGTTTACAATAATGCATAATCATTCCCCAAGATCCATCTGTCTTCTGCTTTCAGCTTGGAGAGCTGAATGGAGTTGTGGTAGGAATCATCACCTGAACATATCAAGTCCTTCAGAGGTTGTTGCTAACCTCTGAAGTTACTCTAATGCACTACTGCTTTTGGTTCATTCATTTCCTAGATATAGACAGTTTCTTCTTCCTTATCTAGCAAGACCATGATCAACTAGCTAACACCATAAGTCTCTGTGTGTCAGATATTACCATAACCTGTGAATAAAGCAATGGAGAACTGCAGTGGCCTAATTTAGGCAAGGCCTCTCATGGTCCATCTCCTTAAGGAATGGAGGCTTGGGTCACCTTACCTGGCAAAAAAGCCATGACCAGCTGAGGTACTTGTTAAGGAGAAAGGGAATTTGGAATGAATAGTGGAACAAAGTAGCTATGGTGATCAGCTATGACCATTGACCAGTTTCAGAAACAAGGACTATAGTTGTTATCTGTACTTCTAACTTTTATGAATATATTTGTGTATGTGAATATTTGTGTTTATGTACAAATATTTTCATTTTATTTCCTCTTTTATCTCCTTATCATCTAATATAAGATATGTTAATAATGGTTAAGTTTATTTGACAGAATTTAAGTTACAAGATAGCAAGGAAGAATGTGAACAATGCCAAAAGATTTTGCCTCTCTTCTGAGAGTGAATGCACTTTTGGTTGTAGACAGGATCGCTGTAACCTGTTAAGTGGAAGAATTGTTTTACTTTTGCTTTTATTTGGAGATTAAATGCAGTTTAAGATGATGTGTGTAGGTGGTGAGTTGATGAAGGGTGGACTGTAATGGTTAGTTTTGTGTCCATTTGGCAAGGTTAAGAATCATAGTTATTCACTCAGACACTAATTTAGGTGTCTGTGAAGGTATTTTTCTAGATGTCTTTAACATCTATAATTCATTGACTTTAAGTAAAAGGGGTTATCCTAAAAAAATCTGGGTAAGCCTATCCAATCAGTTGAAAAATCTCAGGAGTTAAGCTGAGTTTTCCCTAAGGAAGAAACAAGGTCAGCTCTGGATAGCACATTGGGTTCTGCCCGAGAGTTTCTAGCTGTGGAACTGTTCTGGGGTGTTCAGATGTGACACTCCCACCATCAGGCAAGCCAATCCCTTTGGGAAAAAAAAACAATAACAGAAGCATAATATATAGCATATATAGCATGTGTCATATATATGTCTCATTTATTTCATATATATATATATTATACATCTTTGTACTTGCTAGAATGACTCACTGAATTGAGAAAAATGCTATACTTACTATTATGGTGTATTATAAAGGATACAAATGCTTCGTGAGATGCAAGGGGAGTTCTGATAGTGTCCTAAGAAAGGAACCTCTTCCCCATGGAAGTGGAATAAACCACTCTGCAGGCATGTGGCTGTGTTTACCCACTTCAGAGCTCTCCAAGCATCCCGCTCAAGATCTTTTATAACTCTGGAGGGCAGCGGGTGGGAAGGAGGGTTCCTACCTCTAATCTGTGTTTCTGGTGAGCATCCCCCATTCTGAAGTTATCCCGGAGCCCCAACCTGAGTCACCTCATTGGGGTAGACTCCAGTGTCTTCTGAAGGGCTTCATTGTAAATAACAGAAGATGCTTCTATTTCTCAAGGAGTGCCAACGATTTTAGGAGTTCTGTGCCAGGAATCAGGAATCTGGAATGGAAACTAAATATATATTTTTATTACACCAAGGAGAATTGCTGTGTTTTTTATCCCTTCCAACCTCATGTTTCCTTGGAGCCCTCCAGTTCCTTTTAATTCCTAAATCTGTGTCTCCAGCTTGTCACTGATGGTGTTAGCAGAGTGCTCTCCCTTATTCCAATATCCTTCCAAGGAAGTCCTCTTTTGATTAAGCAAGGGTGCAGCAGTTGACTTTCATTCTTGCCATTAGGACCTGGCTGAACACACGTCAAGAACCTGTATGAAGGATCAGGTAGAAAGGGACATGAGGTGCTGTTTGCATAATTTATTAGGCATGGTGATTTTACAATGGTTGATGTGGGTGTAAAATTCCAATTTATTCCTCTAATGAACTCTTCAACAATGGACCTGCTCCTAATTTAGCTATACATTATTATGGCTAAATGGCTAAATGTTGTCTGGTACAAAAAGACCTTATTTTGACCTCATAAGAAAAACAGCATTAAAATCAACTAGAGGAAAGAAAATCAAGTAGTCCAAAGTGAGGAAAGAAATTCGCTGTGTTTGTGTGTCAGAGCTGGCTATGTCCTCTTTCCTAGTATGCTAACTTCTCATATATATTAAACTATTGTTTAATGTGATCAGACAGATATTATTTTAAAAGGACACATTCTAAGTTGAAACGTACTCCCTTCTTGGGCCTGTTTGTGGTTTCTGCACTTGACGTTACAATAAGCCATTTGATTAATGAGTTGTTTTATTGGGATGCAAATAATGCATAATGTCATAAGATCCATATGTTGTGCATTACAGACACATAAAACTTTACTTGGCACAGAGTGGAAAATTTAAATCATATCTCTTGAAAAAAATCTATCATGCTGAACAAAATGCATGTAGGTATTCCTGGTATTTATGAAGCTGATGAATGCTGCTCCAGATTTGTTTAGTTTTAGTGTTAACTCTGACAGCATGTGTTCTTGTGTGTGTTTGTGCACATGTGTTCATCAGAAGTAACTTTGTGCTTCTGTTCCCACTCAGTCTGTTCAAAATAGTTGAAAGAGCCAAACAACTGCTTCTGATAACACACTGTAGCAGTAACCTGCATGGTTGAGGACTCAAAATTTAGAAGTTGGAAATGAACTGTAATTATAATGAAAACAGTAATGGTAGATTAGAGATTGGCCATGTAACACTGTGAGAGTGATAAGTGCATAATCGGTCCATTGAATAAAAACTTCAGAGCCACATAATTCTAGGGGAGTTCTAGAGACAAAGCAGTGATGTGGCTCGCTTTGGATGGCGTGGATTTCACACCCGATGAAATCATTCGTGAGACCAAACCATTTCCCTTTCGTTCACGTGATACCAGCCTTTTATTCTTCAACCTTTACTCAAATATCATTCAAAAAAATTTTTTTTCTATGATCACTCTCTGACTCTGTGGTCATTTTCATCATCTCATTTTATTGTCTTTGTAGAATTTTTCATTGCCTGAAATGATGTTATTTACTTATTAGGTTACTTATTCATTGAATGCTTCATGTCAGAAAATAGGCTCCACGTGAAGACCCATTTATAACTGAAAACTCAGATCAGTGCCTGGAACACGTTAAGGACTCAATCAATGTATACTGAATGTTGGTTGAATTTGAAGAGTAGGATCATAGTAGTCCTTCCCCCTTTAAAGGAGTTCATGATGCTAAACTGAGATAGTCCTTATAAACTTCACATGTGAGTTCTGGGCTCAGAGTTTGTGTCTGGTAACTGTTAGCTAGCACTGTTTTATTATTTCTATGATTTCTAGTAATAATGATGTTAATGCTGATGCAATACTTGGACACAAAAGGAATTTAATTGACATTCATAGGAAGTGATTGGCCTTGAATATATTAGTCTGTAAATTCACTAAAAATAATTGAAAGTAAAGTTTCACAAACCTAGTTCAATTAATTGCATAGATTATTAAAATAATTTGTTTCTATGGAAGTAGGGATACATCCACTATCTGAAAATTCCGACTTCATCAAAAATAGTATGTTATATCATAGACCCAGGAATAAAGTTCAGGAGGACACTTTGCAAATTGAGTCAAGACAGGAAGGTCTGTGGGATCCTGGGGTGCTTCCTGGTCATTGCCAGGTCCTCTTGGAGCTTTGAGTAAGCACTGTTTTAGGAATTTCTGGCTTGATGGAATTGCACACACCCCTGTTTACTTGATAGCATTTTACTCTGCATCTTTAATAAAGCTGCTCTTCATAAAGCACAGCATATGTGGGCTTTGTTCTTAAGCTTCCTGCAGATAGAGTGATGGGGTGTAAGCATTTCTTCCTGGTTGAAGTCCCATTGTTATGTAAAGTTGTGAGCTTATTGCTGTTTATTTTCTCCTTGATAGAATTTTATTTTCTATCAGCTCTGGCTTGCTTCCTTGAAGGCTGGGGCGTGGGGCAATCCCAGAGGCGAGGGGTTGACACCACTGTGAAACATCCGCTGGCCGGCTCACTGTTCGCCAGAGCTCCTATTCACAGTATTGATTGGTGCACAGTAAAATTCTGATGGCTCCCTCAAAGGGGTCAATTTTTTTTCAGATTAACAGTTGCTCTGTTAACCTCAGAAGGTATGTGTGGTCTTTATTTACAGACATCAAAAAGCATGTCTTAAATAACAGGTTCCTCAAATTCAAAACAAAAGGAGGGTAATAAGAGGAAGAACATATTTTATATTAATTGTTTTATTTTAATATAACACCCTTTAGATAGTAAAGCTCTAGGGATCTGTAAACATTTGATGTTCTTGTTAATGCAGTATGTTTACTTTGTGCCAAGTCCACATGGATGGTAAAAATTCAAAGTTTAGTTTCTTATAAGTTTTGTTTAATTTTGTTAGTGAATCCGGCTATTTTTTCTTTTTTCTTTTTTTTTTCTCTCTCTCTCTTCTTTGCAGATAGCAGCTCATCTTTAGAACATAGTGAAGAGATACCCAGATCTTGTTCTTTGACCTGTGGTTTTACAGTGGTGCTGCTGTGGTTCATCCCTACAAGAAGCAGGAGGCTGGGTGATGGATTCCTTCGTGGAGACCGAAGGAAGCTGCCAAAGAGTGAATGGACCAGAAACTAATACCTATTAACAAGGGCTGCTGCATGGATGAAATGAAGTAAATATAAAAAAGCACTCGGGCAAAGAAATGGGTGTACAGTTGGACCCCCAAATAGGTTCCCCCCCACCTTCCTCTTTTATCAAAATATGCAATCAAAGATTGTGATTTATTTATTTATTGCAAAGGAGTATTATCTTGAAAAGACACCTTAACAAGAGATGAGACTCATTCAAAGCAGTTCAGGTATTTTAGATGTCAGTAACTCAAGTGAATGGTACTTGGTTGTGGGTGGGTAGGAAAAGGCCCTGCTCCATTTCACAGAACCCACTCCAGGGAGCATTTGCCTATTCAGCTTGCTCTGCCTTGTGGGTTAAGGTCTTTTCCTTACTGCTTAGGGCCCCCCCCCTAACTTTGCAGTAAGACTCAGTGTGACTCTTCCCAGAGGAAGGTACTGAAATCAGGTCACAAATTTCTCTGGAAGCTGGGAAGTCTGGCTACCCAAGACTACTGTCCTGCCACAATACAAATAGTTCCCATGCAATGTACCAGCCTTTGAATTCACCAGCATGTTTGCAGCAACCTCCTGCCACTCCATCATTGCCAAGGAAATGACTCTCTCTTCTCTGGATCTTCTTGTTTCCCATTATTACTGCTTTTCTAATAGATCTCCAGGGCTCCTTCCCTTTTCTCTTGACTCTTCAATGGATGGACAAGAAGTTCCAGGGTTTCTTTGGTGCAATTACTGGGTCAAGCATTCAGGGTATTTCTCTGGAAGAGGGAGATTTCCTCATATGCAGTACCTGCCTGGCTGGAGGGTGGGCCCAGGATGCTGAGCTGAGAGATATTGACCTTGGAGGCATTTCTAGTCTTTCCAAAGTGCTGGGCAGCAGAATGCTCCTGAGAGCCAGGGATCTGGGACAGGAGAGAATTTGGGGAGGTACGTGTAGTGCTTGGATGTTCCCCAGCCACAGCAACCCCTATGGTTTTGTCTCAAGGGTTCCCCTTCGCCCATCCATAATCCACTCCTCTCAGGTTCCTCATTAAAGTAAAAATCATCAACGTTCGTTCTTTTAATGTGGCTTTTTGTGTTTCATTTCCTTTGTTGGTTAAAAAAAATGTTTCCACTGAAACATTTTATAAGATTTCTATATAGTGCATACATTTTGAACATTTTGTTCCTATTAACATAAAATATTATTCTCATTTCCTCTTGTGTTGGGAAGAAAGTGGGAAAAAGCATTATAAAAATTAAAAAAATCTCTTTGTTATGCAGGAGGTATGAATGATTTATGAGCATAATAAAGGCAAGTCTCTTTGGTCAACATTATGAATTTAAAAATAAGACTTCATTTCAGATTTTTGAAATGACTTAGATGACAGTAGGCACTAAAATAACAAAAGAGATCAGATTATAATGGGAAATTTTTCCCTTCTACATTTCCTCCCAGTCAAGACACTGAGGCATGCTGTGTACTCTTGGGAAACAGAGCAGTGTCCCCCCAAGTTCAAGTGTTGGAAATTTAACCCCTAAACTCACAGGTTAATTGTGTTTGGGGTGAGGCCTCTAGGAGATAGGGTTAGCAGAGATCACAAGGGTAGAGCTCCCATGATGCATTAGTAGATCTATAAGAAGTAAAAGGATCCCAGCTAGAGTGCTTGCTGTCCTGCTATGAAGCCCTCTGCCACCTAGTGATGTAGCAACAGGCCCCTCACCAGATGCCAAGCAGATAATGCAGTGTACTTGGATGTCTAGCACCCAGAACCATGAGCCCAATAAAGGTCTATTCTTTATACATTACATGATATCAATTATTTTATTATAACAACAGAAAATGGACAAAGACACTTCTGTTGTCAGACTTACACCCCCACTATGGTTTTCTGATGGCACCCAAGCCCCTTGTTCCTCCCACACTTTGATTGCTCAGGAGCTCTGTGATTTTGTGCTCCAGCTATAAGTGTCCTTGCGGTATTTCCCTTCCAATTCTACCAGGCCTTGTCTATCAAATTCTACACACTCTGTTTGGGTTTCAGTTCTGTGTCTCCTAGCCTGGGGCTCTGTTTCTGTAAGCTCTCAGAATTATGATGAATACTTGAATGAAGGGCCTATGAAGTGGAGGATATCATAAGGACAGGCTGGCAGGCTGCAAGGAGTCTCTTGAATGCCATTTCCTAGGTACACTGACCCTGCTTTGGGGTCAGATACCCAGCAGCGTAGGCTCAGAAACCAAATTCCATTAGCACACTGAGAGTGTATGGAAGAATGACCTGTGTCAACCAGCTTTGACACTGATGAGGACCCTGGTGCTCTGATCTCTTACTTTAAAGGAGAAACACAACCTTTAAGAAATGTGCGCTGTGGGTAGCTCCCTGCAGGGAGAAGGTGCTTTGCTGGGTGAGTGCAAGAGAGGTTGCTGGATGGTTGTCACTAGGATGCTGGCTGCTGGAAGTTCAAGTTTTCAACAACGTATCGCACATCTACTTCAGGAAAGGCTGTATTCTAAGCACTGGGGACACAGCAGTGAACAAGGGAGACAGAGATCGCCAAACTCAAGGATGAGATGTTCCGGTGGTTATTTGAATTTAGAGATCTGAGTCTCTCACCATGGGTATGGCCAATGTTTAGTCTTCCATTTTCTCAGAATTCCACAAACTCACTCCAGGAGTGAAAGCACACGGCTGCAGAATAGCATTAAGAGGAAGGAACACGATGAAAACTCTTAGATTTTCACCCAGAAATTCATATGATTTGGACAAGATTTAAGGGCAAAAAATTTTTTTCCTCTTGTAATGATTTCTTCAATTTCTCAATTCTGCTAATGAAAACCAAGGTCTTTCCAGCCTACTAAATGAATAGGAAATTGAAAGAATATCTAGATGTGATGGCCACAAAAGTGGAGCAACAAGAAAAGAAGCTGTACTAGTTCATTTTCTATTGCTGTAATTAAATGCATGAGGCAACCCAACCTATAAAGAAAAGAAAATATTTTTTTTATCATCAGGACACATAAATTTATTTCTTATGCAATATTTCATTATGTGAATAAGCCATAATGTATTTATTTATTTTTATATATATATTTTTAAAAATTTTTTTATTTTTGAGCAACCTTACAAGATTTTAACAAAACAATATAAAATGTGTATAAGATGTGTATATATTCTGGACATTGCAACTGTCCCCAGGAGTGCCCCCCCTAATTACCCTCCCTTATCCCTTCCTTCCCCTTCCCATTATAACTCTAAAAATAATATTAGATTGTAAAGCATTACACTTATCTGAATTTAACTCATGTTTCTAGACCAACTTTCTCACTGTCCGGGGTCTAGTCCCCACCTCCACAGATGAGTGGAGACAATCGACCCTTAGATCTCTGGGTTAAGCTGATTTTACTCATCATGATCTCTTCCATAACCATTCATTTACCCTAGTTCTGGTCCAAAATTGAGGGCCTGCATTTGGTGATGGCCTTTCTTCTGGCAGAGTGATGAGGGGTCACAGGGAGGACATCACATGGCAGAAGTCAGGGAGCATGTGCATGCATGTGACTCTCCTGGTGTGTCTGCCTCTTTTCATAAAGCCGCTGGTGTTCAGTCATGCAAGTTCTTGGTCCCACTCTTCTTAAAATGTCACAAGTATTAAATCATGCAAACTCCGCCCTCCTGACCTTAACTAATTCTAATTATCTCCCAAAACCCCAACTCTAAACAGGATAGTCAGATTAAGTTTCCAACCTCTTGATATCTACCTATGGAGATTAAATTTCAACACAAAGTGTACACAGTCAATAGAAACCACACCAGAAGTCAATCAGTACCTGTGATCAAGGGCCAGGTAGGTGACAGAGCCAGTGGAGGGTTTGATTTTAGAGACTCAAAGCCGTTGTGAGGAGCAAGGAACACAAAGACAGCAAGAGGGTTTTAAAAATAGCTGTGGCTGGGGCTGGTGCAGTGGCTCAGTGATTATGGCACTTGCCTGGCATGCATGAGGACACAGGTTCAGACCCCAGCAACACATATACAATGTTAGAGCAATGAAAGCCACATAAAAAATTAAATAAAATTTGATTCTTTCTCTCTCTCACTGCCCTCTCTCTTAAAAAAATAGCTGTGGTGGATTATGAATTGAATTTCCTTTCATACTTTCTGAAGGGAACTACTTTTGAATTACTGTTGATTATTAGTCTGCAGAGATTAAGGGGAGGACTTATTAAAATTGGTGAATGCTGAGTTTTGCTTGAATCTGAATACCCTTGAGCCTTCAGTCTTCTCTCATTTTTTTCTCTTCTATATACAGGAAAAGTAGCTTGAGCACCTTCCACAGAGCTGTGGGGAGGGGGGGACCACTCCCTTTCATATTAATAAGGTTCTAAAGGTGCTTCCATTCTCAGGTCACTTCCTGACACCACTTATTCCAATCTGCTCTTAGACCAATTGTTTTCTGATTAAATTCAATTTTTAAAAAGTAATTCGTGAACTAGTTTGAAACTTATTAAATATTAAATGGGCTTAATAAAACCCAGAAATTCCAAACTAAGCAATCCCTACACTACCTTCCTATTTCCCATAGGCAACTGAGTCCATCTCTTTCAGCTCTTGCTTTCTTGTCGTTACCTCCATATTACTAAGTGAAACACTTGCATTGTTGTTTGTTATCAATTTTAGACATTATACTAAGAATCTGCTATGATAGATGAGAACATTTACTCTTTTCTACCTACCTTCTCCTATGCTTATCAAAATTATTTTGGTTGAACAACAGGATTGACATTATTATGACTTTAAAAAAAAGTCATAGTTAAGAGCTCCATTAGACTTCTACCCTCCTTATTGTGTGTCATTTGTGTTTTATCCCTGGAGTTAATCTTTTTCTTTGTTTTTTAATTTCCTTAGTTTTTGTGGATTTATAATTTAATTTTTCATGCTCCATTGTATTACTTATATATTCATCAATATTATTTTAAATGATCAAGTAGATAAAATAATCTGTAAATTAATTATTATTACTATTATTATTAAGTATTTATTTTTTAGTGTCTCTCTCCCAGAGACTACTCTTCCTATGCTATTCCAGGACAGATGTTCCTGGACAGTTTCTCCAAGACCTGCTCTGTGACTCTCATCACTTTGATCAGGTACATGTTCCTAGATTCCTAAGAATTTGTTCATAGTGGTAATTACTTGAAATTTTTCTTTGTAGAAAAATGTTTTTAATCTATATTCAAATATACATGTTTGATAGAATTATTAGACTGGATACATCATGCTAGGTTGAAAATCATTTTTCCTTAGTATTCTAAAGTCTTTCTCATTTCTTTCTAACTTCTAGATTTGATGACGAGAAGTTGGACATCGTATCATTCCTTATCTTGGGTCAATGGCCTTTCCTCCAACTCCCAAGGACACTTAGGGATTCTTTTTCCTTTTTTGTTATGATCCTCTGAAATTTCATGAAATGGAGCCCTGATGTTTGCCTTTTATCATTTCCTGTGCTGGACCCAGTGAGCTTTTCTTTTAATCTGGATATTCTAATTTTCATTTTTTTCCAGAAGTTGACCCTGTGCACACCAAGGAGAGGGACCTCAGAAGGAATAAACTGCTGACACATTGATCTCAGACTTTTACCTTCAGAATTATGGGGGCATAAATATCTACTAAGTTGTGTGTCAGTTGGCTTTCTGTCCCTGTAACAAACACCTGAGATGATCAACTTGGAGGAAAAAAAGAAGTTGTATTTGGGCTCCTGGTTTCAGAGCTTTCTGTCCATGGTTGCTTGGCCTTATTGATTTTGGGCCTGTGGAGAGGCAGATCATAATGGCTAGGGCACATGAGCAAGAAGCTCACCTCATGGTAGCTGGGAAGAAAGAAAGAGTGAGAAAACAGGGTCCTGCCATCCCCTTCAAGGCACTTTCCCAGTTACTTAAAACCTCCCACCAGGCCCTACCTCTTAAAGGTTTCTACCATCTTCCAATTGTGCCCGCTGAGAACCAAGCCTTTTAACACATAGGTCTTTGAGGAACACTCCCGATCCAACGCAGAAGAGTCACCTCATCGGGGGTCTGTCGGTATGGCAGCCCTAACTAATACACTGTGTTTTCAGCTCTGTTCCCCAATCTTTTTTTTTTTATTATTTTTATTTTTTTATTTTTAAATTTTTTATTTTGAGCAACCTTACAAGATTTTAACAAAATAATATAAAATGTGTATAAAACATGCATATATTCTGGATATTGCAATTATCCCCAGGAGTGCCCCCTCAATTACCCTCCCTTATCCTTCCCTTCCCCTTCCCATTATAACTCTAAAAAAAGTATTAGATTGTAAAGCATTACATCTTATCTGGATTTAACTCATGCTACTAGACCAACTTTCTCATTGTCCAGGGTCTAGACCCCACCTCCACAGATGAGTGGAGACAATCTTGAGGTTTATGAAATCTTCTGCCTCACAACTCACATCTCTGCATGCGTTGCAGGTTTTAGCTGCTGGCTGTCTATGTCACTGTTCACCTTGCTTGCTTTCTGTCTTCTTAAAATTTGTCGAACTTTGAAAATTTCTGTATTGGTTAGGGTCAACTACTTTAAAAGTTTCTTTACTGCCATTTCGGTGGGTTTCAGAGAGGGGTTAGAGATGTGTTTTAACAGAAACCATTTTTCTAAATTCTTCATTTTTTTCCCTTTAGCAATAGAAATAATTAACAGAAGTTTTGAGATTACAGCTTCTTTAACATTTTCCGTGTGTACTGGTTCTCAATTTGTTGCTTTTCAGCCATGAGGGACGCTTCTTTGCCTTGGTTTAAGGTACGGGGGCAGCACCTGTAAACATTTCTCATTTACCAGATGACATGATAGGCAGCTTTGTCAGCAGAGGGCTCTGGAGAGACAGTGGGAGAAGGAGCATCTCTGACATCTGGTTCCTATGGTGCAAGGTTGTCAGCAGCCTGTGCAGTCCCAGTGACACTTTAAAGCATTCAACTCGTCTTGCAGTCTCCCACAGCGGTGAATCCCCTGGTGAGTTCCAGAAGCACCCTAGTGGGGGTCGCGCTGTAACAGGACAACAGCCACAGACCTCACAATTCCGGGGCCCATTTTAATGTGTTTTTACCTTAGTTGGCATTCCCTTAGTTAATAACTGTTCATATTAAATCTTCCCTGTTCAATTTACCAGTTTGGTATCTGTCTCCTGCCTGGACTCTGACTGGCGGTCATATTGACATTTGAGGCAGGGACTTGGATAGCATGAAGGGCCAACAAAGAAGCTGTGCTCTGAATCCCACATTTCAGACCAACGATTATGAGAGAGGGAAGAAGGGAGAAAGGGGACACAACAGGCAATCTCATGGTGCCCTAAATAACTCCAACTAACAAGCAAGCCAACACTGTAGGCAAGACTTTCTTCTCTGTGTAAGGAAGGAGGTTGGGGAAAGCAGTTAAAACAAAATCTCCCACCTCATCAATTGTAAACCCCAAGGTTTATAAAAATTTCTCTCTAGTTGTTCATTCAATAAAATACTCATGTTTATTTTAATAAAATTTCCCCAAGAACTGCAGATAAAACTAATACTCTGGGAAGACCTGGGGTGTTTTTACCCAGGATGCTCTCTGCTTAGAAGGCAGTATCCCTGGGGAGCCCACGTTGAATGCTCTCTGGAGCGGCAGCCTCACCCCCTCCCCAAACTCTCCCTAGGCAGAGTGCATTGCAATTGATTAGTTTTCTGCTTTCTAAATTGCTGTCAAGTTTCCGACTCATCTCCCTGAGATTATTCCTATCATCTTTATTGGAGACAAGTGTCTGCAAATTCTTCCATGACACATTTACAGGCTGTCTTTTCCTTTATGCTCACAGATGGCTAATCACAATCACACTGCGTGTTTTACTAGTTGAATTCTCAGAGGGTAACCTCTTTTCCAGAGTTTTGTTTCATCATAGATTGTCAATACAATGAACATGCTCCCCAGGGCTATCCCAAAGACTGGTTCTGAGACCTCTGGAAAATCAGAATGTGTTGTGGACATTTCTGCCAGGTTTCTCACAGTTTTCAATTCGTGTGGAGGCTTAGGGAGGGCAGGAGAAGGAGGAAACATGCTCATGGGCACTGATGATATAAAAACAACAGCGGTTGGGGAAACCTTTGCCCTAACTGCTCATCAATTTCTGTCTTCATTATGATATAGCAGGGAAGGTTGAAAGGTCAGCTGTTTGAAGTGCTGAATTAAGATAGAATGATAAACAGAGGGTGCCTTATTACTGGTGTCAGATTTAAACTTCTTAAAAGAGAAGGGGAATAGGGAAGTGTTATTGTTTTCTTTGCTCAGTTCAGGCTTGCAGTTGAGAGTTTGAAGAGACCTGCATGACTAGCTGGGTGCTTTCCATTGGTCTCCCTCCGCATTACACCAACAAATACATTCTTGTGGACAGAACAAAGGGATCACCTAGCACATTACAAAATTTTCTATGCAGAAGGTTGTTTTCTGAGAGTTAAACTCTAAAATTGTCTTGGATCCATCTGGAAAAGTGCAAAGTCACCTTAGAAATGAAATGTTTCCCAGGCTAAGACATAATGATGAATTGACTATAGGTTTTGACATGAGCAGAGAGAGAAAATACTTATCAGAAGGAGAGGCAATGCCTGTCCAGGTCCCTTCATTCTGCAGAAGAGGCCTCTATCTCCAAACTCCTTCCTCTGCCTCCTACCCCCACCTCCTGTCAAAAAAGAGCCAGGAGAATCTACCTTATGCGCCTATCTTCCCACTTCCATTCTATCCTTACCAAGTAAATGTATGCTTACAATTTTGTTCCCTGTGTGGATTTCCCTGCAGAGAGTGGCTTGATTCTCAAGCATCCCTATCATATCTGTCTGACAGCCACTTAATCACTGGAAATGAACAAATTAGCACCATGGTATCTGTGAACTTGGTTGATTGGAATCTGAACCTGGAGGTGTTAACAAATCAGCTGTGTGCCTTGTTAGACTGCGGAACCCTAGAGAGGCCAGCTGGACTCCTATGACACTTCTGCATAATCCTAGAATATTTCTGAGGATTTTTCCGATTGTGACATATATTCGTTGTTTTTGTTGCTTCAAAACTTAAGTTCAGGGAAAGTTTTTTGAACAAATTGTAACTATTAGGGAAGAAGAATAAGAACACCAACATGGATTCAAACTTTAGAATAAACTCTGGTTTTCTGATTTCTGTTTATAAAGCTCACGGGCACTAGACGTGTCTCTCTGTGATTGAGTTGTTTCATCTAGAAAATGGATAACATAGAAGCACTTGCATAGTAGAGTTTCCATGGGGATTAAATGAGATTTGCCCATAATATGTTTCCTATAGTGGCTGGTATGGGGTCAGGGTTCAAGCAAATTTTAGCCGTCATCATAATAATTATCATAATCAAATAAATGTATTTTTTAAAAAAAATCAAAATGATGTGTTACTGCCAATCAGGGTTTAGATATGCTTAAAAGAATCAGTGTTAATAAAGAAATTGGAAAATCTTTGACCAAAATGTGAAATTTGTTGGGGATTTACCCCAACATGAGGCCCAGCTGGCTTGTAAAAGAATTGGTGGTAAACAACTCTAAGGGGCCCAGCTGGCTTGTAATTAGCAAATTGCCTGACCGCATGACTAAGCTATTTAGCCACTCATTTGTTACAATTGGATAAACGTGTTTGCACTGTACCCCTATTGGTTGTTGTAATGGATAAAGAGAGTAGTGACTAGTCAGGAGGAAAGCAGAGAAGCATAGAGTCAGAGAAGCTGAAGCAGAAGCACAGAAGTATAGAACCAGCGAAGAAGAATCAGCAGCAGCAGAGACGGCGGAGAGATCAGCAGCAGTAGAAGATGCAGGTAGTAAGAGCCTCGGCTGCAGAAATAGGGAAATGGGGACT
>PVKS010007680.1:0-31522 GCA_004027875.1 Aplodontia rufa | reverse complement strand
ACAAGTGGGTCTATTTTAATCTCAGTCAAACACTGAATGAGAGCCGCCCGGTTCCTGCCGGCCGGGACCAGACAGAAATTCAGCAAATATTTACTGAGCACCTATTATTTGCTAGGCATTTGTCTAACAAAAAGTAAAAAAAAAAAAAAATTAAATGTATCTCATTTAATTTTGGATATTAATAAATGAAATGTAATGAAGATACTGTGAAATAAAGATTATAGAAGTTAATGTTAATACTTCGGCTCTTTGATATTTTAGATAGAATGATGTTAGGTAGAGTAGAAGACCTTTAGGGAATGTGATATCTGAGCTGAGACTCAAATGAAAAGATGACAGTCATTCAAAGTCCAGAGGAAAGACTGCAGGAAGTTCAGCCCGGAGGAGGGAAAGAGCTTAATGTTCTCTAGAAACAGAAAGTAAGCCAAGGAGGAGAGAAAACAAGAACAGAGTAGACGTGGTATAAACAAGGTGAGACTGGGGAGTGGGTCTGGCTGCTGCAGAAAGTGGGGTTTTCTGTCTACAGTAAAGGGAATGAGTTCAGGATGTGAGGTGGTAGAGTCACAGGCCACAGGACGTGGAGGACAGGTTGTCTTGGGGTCATCCATTGCAGAGGAAGAATGGTGATGTTGTGGAAGCAAATGGACCAGTCCAGGCGAGAGAACATGGGGCCTTAGGTGGGTTCAGAAACACTGGGAATGGAGAACAATGGAGGGATCCAGGGCATATTTTCAAGACAAAACAGGGTTTCCTGATGGACTGTATATAGGCAGTAAGGGTCAGAGAAGAACCAGAGTCCACCTGAATGTTTGGCTTAAATAATTACATGAATGATCATGCCATTGACTGAGAGTGTGTGGGCTGGAATGAAGTGGATATGAGGGAAATATTTTGGATTACGTTTAGACTATTAGATGTCAATTGAAAATATTTTGGATGTTTAGGTGAACTTGCAGGCCAAGTTTGTGTTTTTTTTTTAGTAAAGTTTTATAATCCAAAAGCATATTTGGAGGAGCTCTACCACCCTAGAATTTATATTCAGGGAACTGCTACCTTTTTTCCCAAATATTTTGTTATACATGAAAAAAAAAAAAAAACAACAACCAACATTACTTAGAAATGTGAACTCTTCAGTGCACTAGTGATGGAGCTGACCCAGGAACAGAAGATTTTTATTAATTCATTTCTGAAGAACTGTAATTCTAATCTGAGTTTTTCATCAGTTCTAAGATTCCACAATTTGAAAAGTCTTAGGAAGCCTAACATATAATTAGAATAAAAATAGGATCTTGTATTCATGCAAATGAGGCTTCATAAATAAAGGATGAGGGGGTAGAAATGGACTAAGTGCCAAGTTGTGAAAGTGAAATAGATTTTCCTGAACTCCAATAGCTTCTTAAGGAATTGTTTGCTTATCTGGCCTTATTGGGATTTCTGGAGAAAAACAGATCATGTGATCATCCACAAAGTAGACTTGTCAGGTATGAGATAATTATTTAAATAAATTATTTAAATGTGTATTATTGGGATCCTATCTGAATCTCTATTTTTCAGCCTGAGAGATGGAAAATGGTTAGGGAATCCATTAGTGATTGCTGAGAAACCAGTACTACAAATCTCCAACAAAACTGCACACAATGTCCTAAAAAAAAAAAAAAAAACCTCATTACTCACTCATGCTCTCTCTCTGAATCAGCATTCTGGGCACCACCATAGATATCCTGTAAATTACACACTTGTAAATTAACCATTTATAACATTTGTCAATAGCAGCTACAGAAGCAGATAACATTTTTTATTTTTTTCTCCTGCCTCAGCTCTGTAGCAATTTGCATTCAGATTTTCTTTGACTTTTCTGAGTATCCCTGAAAACTTCAGACCTACCGCTGATTGACTTGATAGTTTCTGGGGGCATGTTTCCATTAATCCAGATTGCTATTTGGCCAATTTAAGTCGGACACTAGAAATTTTGTGCTGGGGATGGCACTAAACATTTAGGAATGGAGAGCTGAAAGAGACAATCCCTGTTAAAAGTGCTGAATTAGTCCACTTTCCACTGCTGAGGCACAATACCTCAGACTGGTTACTTTAAAAAGAAAAGAAGATTATTTAGATCATAGCTTTTGGAGGCTTAGAGTCCAAGTTTGGGTAACCCCATTTGTTTAGTATTTAATGAGGGTTCCCCTGGTTCATAGCAGGGCAGATGACATCGTGGGGAGGATGTGTGTGAGAGGGAGAGATTACATGGGGAGACAGGAGAACAGAGGTGCTGAGGTCCCTCCTGCTCTCACTTTTGTGGGAAATAACTTGGTTCTGATAGCTCTATGAGAACTATTTTAATTCTTTTCTTTCTTATAGCCTAATTACCTTTCGCTATGCCCTTTTTCTTTCCTTTTCTTTCTCTCTCTTTTTTTTTTTTTTAACCAGGGATTGACTCCAGGGGCCTCAACCACTGAGCCTCATCCCCAGGGCTTTTTAGTTTTTATTTTGAGACAGAGTCTCACTAAGTTACTCAGGGCCTCACTAAGTTGTTGAGGCTGGCTTTGAACTTGTGATCCTCCTGCCTCAGCCTTCCAAGTGGCTGGGATTATAGGTGGGCACCACTCCACCCAATCCCATTTCTTAAAGGTCCCACTACCTCTTAAGAGTGCCACACTAGGGACCAAACTTCCAACACATGAACTCTTGGGGAGTCAAAGTCACATCTGAACTATAGTAGGTACCCATAGAGAGCTGAGAAAATCAGTGAAGATGGTACAGCATGATAGGAACTCTCACAAGGATGCAAACGGGGTTTGGTGAGAACAGAAGCATCGCCTAGGAGCTTCAGCATCTTATGATGGAAGGAGAGGCCAAGAAATGCTCTGGAAGTGATACCTGAGGGCACTTCCATAATTCAGGTGGCCTCATAGAACAGTGCAGCCTTGTTAGAAAAATCTATCTGTTCAATCAGTCATGGAGTTAGCATACCAGTGATTCCACTCTGGGATATATCCAAGAGAAATAAAATCATGGTCCACGCTGAACTTTTACACGAATGTGCACAGCAGTATTGTTCCTCGTATCCTCAAAATAGAAGCAATCTGTCCATCAAATGATGAGTGGATAATTAAATACAGTCTCCCTACAATGGGTCGCTATTTCGTCTTAAGAAGAATGGCAGAGTGAATAGGCATACACTGTGGGTGAAGTGTGAAAACATGGTAAGTGAAAGCAGCCAGACATAAAGGGTCACATATTGTATGATTCCAGGCATGTGAAACCTCCAGAATAGGCAAAGTCTACAGAAACAGAGGAGTAAACTATTTTTTGCTGAGGGCTGAGGAAACGAAGAGGATTGAGGGGTGTTTTAGTCAGCTTTTTGCTGCTGTGACCCAAGGACCTGGCAAGAACAATTTTAGGAGGAGAAGGGTTATTTAAGGGCTGGTGGTTTCAGAGGTCTTAGTCCATGGAAGGCCGGCTCCAGTCCCCCAGGCTTGAGGTGGGGCTGAACATCATGGCAGAGGGAGCAGAGAGCTCAAGGTGTCATATGGGGAAGCAGAGCAGAGAGAGACTCCACACCAGATACAGAATTCATACCCTGAAGGCATGCCCCCAATGACCCACCTCTCCAGCCACACCCTACCAGCCTACAGTGCCACCCAGTGAATCACTAGCAGGGATTAATTCACTGATTGGCTTAATGCTGTCAACCCAACCATTTCACCTCTAAACCGTGTATTGTCTCACACCTGAGCTTCTGGGTGACACCTTGTACCAAAATCATAACGCTCCTTGTCTCTCTGCTCTGCGTGTCTACTTGGCCCTGTTCCTGAACCTCAGGTATGTCTAGACATCCCACATGGGAGGCCTTGCTCATGCTCTTCCCTGGGCCTGGAACACTGGACCTAGAGTGTACAGGGTGGTGCCTTCTCTCACCAGGGCTCAGCTCAGATTCCTCAGAGAGCCTTTTCTGGGCACTCCTCTGCTATGCTCTATCGTGGCCCTGAGCTCCTTCCTCTGTGGCTCTTCTCACCTGCCCAGGTTACCCTGTTCATGCTGCATCGCTCTCCTTGCTAGAGGGCGAGCTCCATCCAAGCAGGAACTTTGCTTCATCCTTCATCTCAGTGCCAGCACCATCTCTGAAGCATAATGAAACTTCATCACCCTTGCTTGGTGAGTGCCAAGACCAGCAGGTGTGAGAGACAGCAGAGTCCTGAAGGTCTGTCACGGCCCGTGGCTGGAATTCCACCCGGCAAATGAATGCGGTGATGGTGGTGGGAGGTACATGGTGAGGGGGCACAGGAAGACAGGTCATCTGGGCTTTTATTTCCCAGCTGTAAGATCTTAGAAAAGCCATTGAATCTCTCCAAGCTTCCAGTTTTCCACTTCCAAAATGGAATTTCTAAAATTTAACTCACAGGGTTTATATGGGTGGATTAAATATGCTCATAGACATGAAAACCCTATGAGAATGACAAAGTGACCTATTTACATGTTTAATGTTTAAGGTGTTGATAGACCTACAAAGCCTAGGTCCTGGCATTGCAGAGATTGAAAAGGATACACTCCTCTTCCCTCAGGAGCCCGCTACCTGGTAAGGAAGAGAAATGTTTCACGTGATTATTGCCTCAAGCTGCGTGGGCCCCAGTGCCTGAGCTCTGGTGTTTGTTATTGCGTGGTTCCCGTTTGCTTTGTGTCTGTGAGTTTTGGGACCTCCCTCTAGGGTCTTCACATCTTCCACTATGTCTCTGTCTGGAGGTCTTTTCTGGATTCACATCCTCAGGATGCCTCTGGCTGGAAGTCCCAGAATCATCTTTGAAACCGAAGGATCAAAAATCCCGGGCCTCCGAACTTGGCACCTTGAATTTCCTTCTTCATCAGGTGGCTTCTTTGCTCTTCCAGGCGTGTATTCCACCAGGGGCTGTTTGGATGTGACTCTCTCCACTTGATACGTGCAGGTTTTATTCCATGTTCTCCCTAGACCATCACTCTCATTTCCCATTCTTCCAAACTCTCTTTTCTTTGCCCAATTTTGCTTTGTCCTGTCTTTGGTTTCCACAAACTACTGTGATAATTTGTGACCTGTGATAATTTAGATCTTTCTGGTTCCCAGAGCCCAGCCATGTCCACGGAAATCTTGTCTGCAGGCCTCCAGAACCTTCTCTATTCACTTTAATTGTTTTAGCCACACTTTGTGGCAGTGTGTCATATGAGCATAGATGCTTATTTCCACCTGGGACCCAGATCTCTCTTAGGTGCCAGGCAGGTGCGCAGAGCAGACAGCCATCATTTTGGGAATGGCCTGCTTGATGCATAGTAATGATATGGATGGCTTCTAACCTGTCCTTAGCCCTTCATGGGAGGGAGGTAAGAGTTTCAAGTATACCTCTCAGGGTGGCATAAGCAGTTTCCAGGGCCGTGGACACAAAGGAGGAGATGCTGTGTTTTACTGTCAGAATTCAGTGTCAGGATCTCCCCAGGGCTTTGCTTCTCCTCCTCAGGTAGTTGAGGGTCTGGGTGGGGGGATGCCTTCCCCTGCTTCAGGGTCCCCAGACCAGGAACAGCAGTTATGCTTGGGGGCATGGATGGAGAACCAGAGGTGATTCTGATTAGAACAACAAACATTCTAAGGAAATGCTTTTTTAAAAAGATTTACAACATGTCTACTCAATAAGCCTTTATTTATTGGCCAAAGCTGATTTCTTTTGGAAGATTACTTTGGCATATATTCTACAAGTAATGGAAACCTACCAGGATTGGAAAATTGTAGGCAACGGGGACACTGGAAAGTAGCTGTTGTATTCACTCCCTCTGCGGGAACATTTTCCTTTTCTCTGGGGTTGAGGATGATGCAGGAACAGGTCCTTTTGAAAGGCAGCAGGAGTGTGATTGTGCTGGTTTGGATCTGAGCCGCTGTTGTTAAATCTTCATCTTTTCCCTAATGATGCCTGCTTCTGAATAGCTCTTCTTTGGAACAATTTTTTTTCCTTTGCCCCCTTCTAACTACACATCTGACTGCTCATTTGTCAGAGTGTTGATCAAGGGCTCTTTCTTCTTTTTAATAAATGTGGTGCATCCATTCCGAAGCATTCCTTCTATAATTAATAACAATAAACTCTGGTTACCTGTGGAGAGCGGAGGCATTGACGAAGACCCAAAAAAGCTACAAGATGATACCAGCAGGCTAGCAATGGTGGTCTTCTCTGCTTTCTTGTCCCCTTTCCCAGACTGCACCTGCTACCCAGAGACCCCACCTGCCTTTGGGGGATGCTTCCTTCACGGTGCCTCTTGATGTTTTATTTTAAAAAGGAGAGAAAGTAGGATTGCAGTGAAGTTGAAGTCTCTTACTTAGGAAGGAAGAAAGTCATTTTGTTCAGGTTGTCTATTTCAAACTCAAACTGATGCTGACTGGTGCGGATAGATTGTTGTTTTCATTGTTATATAATATGTCAACACAAGCCCGTTGGTGCTGTGTCCAGGGCCAGGTTCAGGAGGACCTTTCTTCTTTCCATATGTGAACCCACAAATGCCCAGTTCAACACCTGGTACATAGCAGTTGTGCAATAAACAAGCACTGAACACCTGATGAAGTTTTTCATCTGTGTCCAGAGGAGAACCCCTTATGTGTTCACTGTGATGTGAGTTAGGGAAGATTTTGTAGCAAATGGCACCATACATTTGAATGTGGCAAATTCGGGTGGTTTCCTCTGATATTTCCAGCTCTGCCTTTTAAACATCAGGATGAATTGTGCGTTATGGATTAGCAGATAGAAAGACTTTGAGATCGATTTGTGCTGTGTTAGACTCTCTGGAAGACTACCTGGGAAGTTGGGAAACTTGGGTGGAGACAGGAAGTAGCCCACTTTTCACTATATAGGCATCTGTATTATTGGGATATTTTCCCATGTGACTGCAAGGCCTGTACTTTTGTACATATAACATATAGAAGTACAAAAGAAAGGCCCCTAATGGAAATGCCGACACGTAGCACTTGGCTTTGCCTGAGGCGGGAGTGTGTGCCTCAAAAGTCCATGTACTGTAAACTTTGTCCCTAGTGTCATAGTGCTGGGAAGAGGTGGAAGCACTGAGAGGCAGGGCCTCATCGACTAAGGCATGTGGGTAGCACCCTGATCAATGGGTTAACGCTGGGCACACAGGTGGACCAGGTACGGTAGGAGTAAATTATCACACGAGGCCACCCCAAGAGCTTGACTTCTTCTGCAGGTGGCCTGCTCCCTTTCAAATTCTCATGTTGCGATGCAATCAGGGCAGCAACACTAAGCTGTTTGGGTCCTTCAACTGCCAGAATCAGCAAAATAAGCTTCTTTTCTTTGTAAGTTGCATAGCATCAGGTATTCTGTTATAGCAATACCAAGCACATTAAGACGTAGGCACCCGTATCCTTCCTTCTTTCTTCTCTTTATTGGGCCTTCCTCTGCTCCCTGTAAGTCCATGCTAGGTAGAAAGCTGTACAATGTATTTACCAGAAACCTTGCGATACAAGAACCACTAAACAGGGGTAGTCCAGGGAATCTGATCTGCTTTCAGACAGTCCCACAAGATGAGAGGCAGGGAATACCCCCGAAGGTATGGTTTGCCTGGCGACACAGGGTCCAGTTGATAGACTTATGGGAGCTATGGGTGGAATCTGGGGGTCTGTGGGAGTAAGCACTGTTTTCCTTTCCCTACAAATACATATGATAGTGATGCAACATGGGACAAATGTACTCGGAATTGTGTAGGGCAAGCGACTGTTTTGCAATTGGTTTGCTGAGGGTGAACCTGCCCAGGTGCCCAACCCTGCCACCTATGCCAGTTAGGCCCACTCCCTCCAGGGGTCTGCTCTGTGGCAAGCCCAGGCCCTTGGAAATGGAATTTTACACAGAGGCTGCAGATGGGAGAAGAAACAAGGCTGCTCTTTTAGCTGGTGCCTGAAACTGATTCTTGGTAATGACCGTGCGTCTCTTATTCTCATACACTGTGGAAAGGAGCTTGTCACAGTTCGGCAATGGCACTCAGGATACATGCTGGCATTTCAACGTCCTTGACCTTGGCCATTTCACTTTTCTTCCCAGATAATTACTGATTAAGTTTTATTAAGATTTCCCTGAGGTACATTGTTATATTGCAAAATGAATTAAAAATAATATGGGCAATGTCATTTGCCCTGGATGCTTACCAACTGAGAGGCCTGTCCTGACATTGACCATGACATAAATACAGAGAACATCCTGGTTATTTTTTTATTAAATTCTCCACTTTCAGATGAATGATAGAATTAAGTCCAAGTTAGAAATGTGCTGTGCTCTGAACGTTTGCATCCCCCTAAATTCATATGTTGAAACCTATTCCCCAAGGAGGCTCTAATGACTTTGGGAGGTGACTAGGGCAGGAGAGCAGAGTTGTCATGATGGGATTGGTGTCTGTATAAACCGCCCCCCCCCCCCCCGGGAGCGCGATTAACTCAGTTGCCATATGCGAATGCACTGAGAAGATGCACCTTCTGAGGAGCAGGCTCTTACCAGACTGAATGCACCAGTTCTGTGTCTGGAACTTTCCAGCTTTCATACCTGTGAAAAATAAGTTTCTGTTGCTTATAAGCCACTTGGTCTATGGTATTTTGTTACAGGGGTCCAGTGACTTAAGACAGGTCATTCTGGCCTAGATTGTCCCAGGACTTACCTGGGAAGTTTGTTGTACTTTTAATAAGAACACCTACCTTTTGGAGAGTCTATATATATGTTTTAGTCAGCTTTTTCATTGCTTTGACTAAAAGACCCAACTAAGAACAATTTTAGGAGGAACAGTTTACTTTAAGGGCTCACAGTTTCAGAAGTGTTAGTCCATAGAAGGCTGGCTCCATTTCTTGGGGCTCGAGGTGAGGCTGAACATCACGTACAACAGTGTGGCAGAGAGACACAGGTGGATGCATAGTGCCAGGAAGCAGAGAGACTCCACTCACCAGATACAAAATACACTTCCCAAAGACACACCCCCAATGACCCACCTCCTCCCGCTACACCCTACTAGTTAATCCCTATCAGGATGTTAACTCACTGGGTTAAGGCTCTTATAACCCAATCATTTCACCTCAGCCTTCATATTGTCTCACATATTGAGGTTTTAAGGGATATCTTTCATCCAAACCATAATAATATATACATATGTGTATACGTATTAAACATGCATATATTTTGTACAGGGGAGTGAACTCCAGGGACACTTGTTTTTTTAATTTGAGACAGTGTCTTGCTAAGTTTCTTAGGGCCTCACTAAATTGCTGAGCCTGATTTTGAGCTTGCAACCCTCCTGCCTCAGCCTTCTGAGCCGTTGGGATTATAGGTGTGTGCCACCACACCCAACATAGCTAATACTGTTTGAATTCTCCTCTCAGGTCAATTGCTATTCTAAAGCACATATGTGTTTACCTGCTATGGATTCATATAAAACACCACCTTCCTGCCCCATCCCTGAATTAAGTCAAGGTCCTAAGGCTGCACTGGGCAAGGAAGAGGGAAAGCCTGACCTGTGAATCTCTCTCCCTCTGAGTGTTATCAGAGCTAAAGGAGGGTGTGCAGAGAGAAAAGAGACCTTCATGCGTGAAGAGAGGGATCACTGCGGGGTGGGGATCACAACCTGGGAACATGCATGCTTCAAATCTGATGTTGCTTCTGCCTGGCAGGCCGTGGGTACCCTCATTGCCGCTTAGTGGCCCTGTGACTTAGGATTCTATGGCTGTCTCCATCTGAGAGTTACAGGGACTGGCTCCAAGCCCACGAACTGGGTTCCTCAGCATGTTGCTTTGTGTTATCTCAGTGTGCATGAGTGGACTGTCCCCCAGGTTTTGAGGCAGTTTTGGGAGAAATTTCTTGCTTTGCCACCTAAGTGCATGAGTTTCAGCGGGTTTTATGATCTCACCCATCCCCTCCCAGGAGCCGACTGCCAGTCTTCTTCCTGCATCTTCCTTCCTCTTTCATCCCAGGTCCTGTGCATTTTCTCTCCCTTCTGCTTGAAAATCCCCTTTATCATATTTTCATGGCTGATCTCTCGTTACTGGACACTCCACCTAAATGTCACCACATCTGCCCATGAGCACCCTAACTCAATGATGACTCTTCTCCTAATAAGTTACACTACTTCATCACCTTCACAGTGCTCATCAGTACTTGAAATCATTTGCATATTAATTGAAGTCTTTATTTTTACTTTTCTCTACTAGTACGTCCATTCCCTGCATTGAAGCACTATGTTTTTCACATTCGTCTCTATTTCTTTAGCGTGTAGAACAGTGACTGACCCATACTAGATGCTCAATAAATATCTCTAAATGTTCCAACTTCCATTTGTTTCCACAGACAGCCCTGAGATGATATTCCTGACTTTCAGCATCTTCATCAGGAATTGAGGGAGTACAGTCATCCAGCTTAGAGCTTGGTGCTCAATAGGCAGTATCTGCCTTGGCATTTTTTGGGTGCCTCTTTTTCACTACCCAAAAGGCTGGAAAAAAAAATGTTTCACCAAATGCAATCTTAGCAGCAAAGCGGTCCCCAAAGCATTGCCTTGCATTGCTCAGCCGTGGGGGAAATAAATCACATTTTCCGTGTAAGAGTGATGTAACATCACCACAAAAGAAACTTTATCTGTTTAGACCTATCTATCATGTCTCTTCCCCCACCCCTCCATCTCCCTCCCTGGGAAGGCGCTCACATTTACCATGGGTGTTATAATCTCCACTGTGTTTCTGTCTGCCACGATGATTGATCTTTGGCTAACAAATCAGCGTGGATGGCAGCGATGCTGCTTGCTCCTTCTGCATGTGATGGAAGGCGTGGTTGCTGTGTAAATCATCACAGGGAGATGCAGGCCGAGTGCCACTTGGGCTCAGGGTCGGGAGGCTTCTGTTTGCACAAAGCTGTGGTTTGTTGCAGAGACCCTAGCTGCCCCCCTGGTGGCTTTTTTTTCTCCAGGGGCTGTAGTCACATTTTCATCTGCCTTAGCATCAGGGCCAGAGTGGACTTGCGCTTTTATTCCTACTTCCTTTGTACCCTTGAGCTCTCATAAATTGGAACCAAGCACAGCACATAGGTCAGGAAGCCAGGGCGTCATGGGGTCTTGGTTTGGCTTTACTGTGACTAATTATAATAACATCAGGATTGAAGAAAGGTTTTCAAACATGTTTTGGTGGTTAAAACAGTGACACTTTCTTAGAGACTCCTGCTTCCTCCCCGAATCAAGCCATAATGAGGACTCTGCAGGCCAGGGTCATCTGTCTGGTCTCTGGTAGCACCGTAGACGGAACCCAGCAACCCCTCGCAATGATGATGATGATGAGTGCTCAGCCATGAGGCCTCACGGGTGCCCGGTGTCATTGGTCACTTCACACATGGATGTATTTAACCTTCTAGGAATAATGAACAGGGAAACAGGTCAAAGACCAAGTTGGGGATGAAGTGTGCAGACTGCAAGAGCAGAATCCTGATTTTAAAACTCAGAAATGCTGGGGGTGGGGGCAGGTAGCATTTATCCAGTCCCCACACAAGGCTCAGCCTGTTTCTCTAAGGTATTTCTCCCACCAGCCCTGCAATTTAGGGTGCCTTGTACCTAAATGTTCACAGGTGCAAAATCAATCTCGAGAAGATTTGGTGGCATGTCTAAAGTCACACAGGGGTGCTCAGCGGCAGATCCGGGGTTTAAATTAGGCTTGTCTGACTCCAAACTCTGCTTGTGGCTAGAAATGGTCCAAACATTGAACTAGCAGTCCACCTTCTAGAAATTCCTCCTCTGAGCTTCAATTTTCTTCTCTTAGTAATAAATAGCAAGCCAATCTCTAGACACGCAAGTCAAGGAGTAAAACTAGTCAACTTTGGCAAGCCCCGTGAAACCAACAGGATTGCACTATCCCAAACTTCCCCTGTTTCGTTCTTTCAGCTTCTAAGCTTGTCATCTTTAGAGTTTATTGAATTAGTAAAAGAAGCCACTGCTTATTGACAGTGGCGGAGCTGCACATTGCATATTGTATACAGTGCTCTGCGTGACCCCCTTGAGTGCTCTACAGGCACAATTCCATGCTTTTCATCATCCTCACCCGTAATCGTCACCCAATATCAATCCACATTAAAGCACTGTAACTCTTTTTAGGAGTGGGAGAAAAAAAAATGGTTGCTGCTTCTTCCTGGTTGATTTATCTTACATGACAATATTGGGTATATTAAATTTTAATACTGGTGCTGTCTTTTCACCATAAGTCTTGTGCTGAGGAGCTCAGAAATTATTTCATTTTAAAAGGGACATTTATTGCGCTGTATAGGCAGGTAGGTAATTCCTTCCTCTGAGAAATCCATGGAATGTTTTTCCTTATGAGGTCTGAGAACTTTTGATTTGCACTTACTGTGCCATTTGGGTGCCACGGCAGGGCGATTTACTGTTGCCATTGGCATAAATCACTTTCTGTTTGTTTCTGTATTGTTTTCTGTCGTCCGCTATTGATAGCGCTTCATAGGTTAGTATGCAGAGAATTCAGCCTTTTTCTGTAAATGTCAGGGAGAGAGGATGGAAAAACGGCTTAACACTTCAGCCTAATGTTCAAATGGGTCCCACTCACTCTGGAGAACAAAAATCCCGTTGTGGTGGGAGAGTGCTGCAGAACACCCATCCTTTTTAGTCCATTTCTAGGAAGTACTGAACCTCTTTGGGGAACACGGCAACCTTCAGAGTCTTTCAGCGAGACGATTCCTCAGATACAACACATGCAAGTCATCTCTTCTGCAGAGGCTTCTTGGGCCCACCTACTGTCTCCAGTCTTCCCTACTCTGACCTGTTATCATCAATTTTGAAAAGTATACATCCATTTATGAGGCATCATGTGAGGATTTTGGCATAACATAACTTTCTGGAGAATTCTGTAAAAGAAATACAACAGAAGTTATTTGTTGCTGATCCAACATCCATTTTATTTTTTTTTTCCTTAGTTACAAAAACTGATTTTGAGTTTCTCAGAGACTTAAGGACTGAATGTATTCTCTCAAATGTGGAATCTAGGGTAAAATCTAAGACAGGTTGAAAGTTAGCTAAGGTCAAAAGATAAACTCAAGATAGGTGAAATTTCCTATAATCAGGGGGAACCATAACTATGAAGTAGATGGAGAAGGGAGGGGAGGGAGAGATTTGGGGTTTATCAATGCAACTAGGAACTCTTTACTCCCATGAAAAGCCCAACTATACACAGGCAGGCAGAGAAGCTCAGAAATTTCAAAAATTAATACACATATATTTGCTTAGTTCTATTTATAACATGGGGGTAAAGCAGAGGACACATGAGAGCAGGGAGTGCACAAAGGGGGGACAAGGATCAGCCTTAACTTACTTTGTCAATATCCATGTATGCATGAATATGTAACAACAATTTCCTCCAAATTCTAAGACTTGTCGAACAAATAACAATAAAAAACTGATTTTGAGCTTCAATAGACTTGCCTAAGAGATATATTTTCTAGACTCCATTGCAACTTGATGCAGCCATTCTAGTTAATAAGATGGAAACAGAAGTTAGTGAGAGCAGAAGATCCTATGGAAAACAGAACTATAAAGTGGAGTGTGGGTATGGGCACCTTTTGGCTTTTATTTTTTTTAGAGAGAGAGAGAGAATCAATTTTATTTAGATTTCATGTGGCCTTCATTGCTCTGACACTTCACTGTGTAGGTGGTGCTGGGGTTTGAACTTGAATCCTTGTGTATGCCAGGTAGGCACTGCAACCACTGAGCCACCACTCCAGCCCTTCCCCCACCTTTTTGCTTTTACCTTCTGACTTCTACTTGCTGCAGAATTGTGGATAGATGACTGGATCTCTAGCAGTCATGTTGGACAAGGAGGCAGCCTTTATGTATATTGTATAAAGATGATAGGACAGAATGACAGAGGAAATCTGGGAGCTGGATGAGTTAGTCACTCTTGCAGTCATGCACCATGTGCTTCACTCAGGACACTTATCAAATGAAAGAACAGATTTCTAATTCATTTAAGCATGTATAGCCATATTCCTAGTACCAATATCTTGATTAACCAATCCCCACGTTGTGAGGACACTCAACCCTGTGATGAGGTCCACATGGGAGGAATAGATCTTGCTTGCCTACAGCTAGTGTTGACTTGCCCCATTGAACCTTCAGTGACTTGCCCCATTGAACCTTCAGATGGCTGAAACGTGTCTTGAAGTTCGTCTGTGACCTCATGAGAGACCCCAAGGAAGCTGAGCTGCTCCTTAATCTCTGATCTTTAGTAACTGAGTGAAACAATACACGTTCATTGCTAGTTTAAGCTGCTAAAGCAGTATGTACACATACAGATTTTAGAATTAGGTATGTGTTCTTATATATACACATTTAAAACTGATGCACCAAGTAACTAATGCAAAACCCTGATATTGAGAAACTCTATAAACAAAAATGCTCACAAGCACATTTAAGTTCTCCCCTTTTGAGGGCATCATAGTTATATATGGTTCTAAACTTAATTGCTTTTAGCTGTTCTTATGACAATATCACAATAATCCTGATGAATTTCATATTCTTAACTACCATATGAAAAGACAAAATTAGACCAACTCACCACATTCTCTTCTTTTCCTTCTTAACACTGTGGCTTCCCTCCCAGCTCTGAAGGTAATGTGGCCCATCGGACACCAGATCATAGAGAACTCAGATTTCCTTCCTAGTGCATTTGGTGTCCTGCAGGGAAAACCAGCCGTTGGAAAGGAGCTTGCCTTCCCAACTTGAATTTAATTTGTGGGAAACTGCCTTCTCAATTTAAAGCAAGGTCTGCATGGTTAGCCACCCGAGTTTCTGCAAGGTGCCAAACAGTCATACTGGTTCAGGCCCTGGACCTTTTGCTGTTTTTCATAAATACTTTTTTAAGTTCCCAGACACCTGGCTGAGCTCTATGGTGGCTAGCAACTTCTTCATAGATCATGAGCTCAACCTCAGCCTGCTGGCCTCTGAGGTGTCTGTAATCTTCCATCCTTCGGGCTCCATGTGGACCCCTGGGTATTGTGGGTCACCTGCATAAACGCAGTGCACGGCACCCATATATCTCTAGTTCCCTTGAGCTACTGCACCTTTCAGGTTGGAGTTAAGTTTCAGGACCTGAGGATTATTGGCCCTTCGTTTCTGATGAGCTACCTATTGTTTACCCTATGTGCATCCTGTCTGGTGTGTGAGTGTGGGACAGCCATGCAGTCTCTGCTGAGGCAGGAAAGCTGTGCTAACTGTGGGAAGGGGGGCTGCAGGGCTTTTCTGGAATAGCGCACACTTGTCATAGCACCAGGGGTGAAGACTCAGATCCACAGGGTGGTTCATTATCACTCATTTCAGATCTGTCTATTTACTACTCCAAGAATCCAATTCTGACTACATTTGGTTGGTAAATATCAGAGCCTTCATCAGAGTAATGGCAAACCGTCCAGCTGAATTTACTCAAATTCCCCTGATTAATCCACTGGCTATCCAGTCAAGCCCTCATTATCATTTCCATAGTGCCTTCTAATTTGTATTTTCTCCTCCTCCTCCTCTTTCCTTTCTGAGAACATTCTTGTGGCTTAGAAGTTAAGACTTCTGACCTAATTCATATTTTGTTAGATGTGTCTTTGCCTTTTTCCTCCTTTAGAAAAAAGATTTTTTTAAAGGGATATTGAATTGGTTAATATACAAACTTCTGAAGACAGGAGTCATCATGAATTTAACTCTGTGACACCCAGAAACTTTCAGAGATATATTCCTGTTTTTTTCCCCTTTCAAGGTTACCTAGTGATGTGCATAAATATGAATACTTAATTGTGTCCTTTGGGAGACAAATTGGGAGTGGAGGTTGACTACCAACCAGAGCTCCCTCTGCTGATAGGAGGGAGTAATGCACCTGAGCCTTGGTCCGTTTTTGTTTTGTTTTGTTTTTGGTACTAGGCATTGAACCTAGAAGAGGTGCTTAACCACTCAACCACATCCCCAGCACACCCCTTTTCTATATATTTTATTTTGACACAGGGTCTCACTAAGTTTCTCAGGGTCTTTTCAAGTTACTGAGGCTGGCTTTGAAGTTGCGATCCTCACACCTTAGCCTCCCCAGCTGCTGGGATTACAGGCATGCACCAACCACACCAGCACTTGGTCTGTATTTGATGTCATCTTCCAAGTCAAGCAATCCGGTGGCAGGTCTGATTGGAAAGGCCTTTTCTTGATTGGGGGCTGGGATAAGTGGAGGAAAGCTTTGTTAAAATGTTGTCTTGTTCTTGCAAACAGCATAATGGGAATTGTATAGGGGATGTTCCATTCATTGCCATTAAAGGGTAACTGCTTATTTTTTCCTTTTGAAAACAGGAAGCTTATTTCCTTCTCTCTTCCTATGCCCAAGGTAGCAATCTCAAAACAGCATGAAGTAAATGGCAGTGAGCAATTCAGATGCAATTTGTTCCCAAGCCCAGCTGTGTATTGGTATCAGATCCTCTAAAGTCACTGTCAAATGAATACATGAACACACACACAGTCTGACATGCATGTGTGTGTGTGTGTGTGTGTGTGTGTGTATTCTAATTCCTCTGTGTCATCTCACCTGAAACTTTGTTCATTGTCAGAGAAAACAAGCTTAATACATGAGTGGTTTCCAGCTGAAATGAAGGTATTTGCTCTTGCTGTGTTTGTGAAGATCAAATGAGACAGGTACATGGAGTCGACCAGGTTGTCCTAGGATCCAGCTCACTTACCTCCACAGCGATTGTAACAACATCAACTACCATTTAGTAAGTACTGAGCCAGGCTTAGCCTAAGGTGGCTTTCATTTGTCAGCTCGGTTCCACCTCTGATCAATCCTGTGAGCTGGGTGAGTAGAGAATCCAGCAGTAACCTCTAGGTGAGAAGGAGGTGGCTGCACTAGCTGCAGCTAAAAACTCCTCAGAATCAAGAACAGGCTGGAACCTTCCCTTCCTCTTCCTCTTCCCCAGCTCCTCTCACTTTCTTCCCTTACATCCTTCCAGCTGTCAGTTTGGACATCTGGGGATTGAACGTGTTTGCCTTGGGGAGAGAGGCGTACAACATAAAGCTTTTGCTCTATTTCTGGGTCCCTTTCTATGGAAGTCTTAGAGACAGTTCTGTGGGTGCTGCCTTAAATTCACTGTCCCGTAGAGAACAAGGTGTGGCTACTAATAGCCCAGGAGCCTACCTCATTTGGGAGTCATGATGGGATGTGCCCAGCTATTGGCAGTCCCCCGTATCCATACACCAGTGAAACGAGGGTACAGGTTATGCAGTATATACAGCGTTGCCCTAAGAACTCCAGCTAGCCGTCAATCTGAGTTACATATCAACACTGACAGTACCTTGGTAGTTGGGTAATTTTGATAAAAATTCTTTATATTTCTATGCTTCAATGTCTATATGTTCAGAGCAGTCAAGAGATTGCCGGTATTGTATCCCGTCTTTTGAGAAAGGGTTCAAACGGAATCTTTTATCAATTAAATGAAAAAATAGTAGTGGTCCCTTTGTTGCCAGCCTCTTTCCTAAGCACTGGGCATAGAAGGGTTAATAAGGAGACATTTTTTCCCCGTGCAATTATGGCGGTTATTGACTAGGATTGGATGCCTTTCAGACATAAAGGAAAGGGTAAATTAGATAATCCTGGTAGGAGCAAAGTGCGAAGAAGCTAAAACTCACAGGTGCATGGAGAGCAGTGGGGAGGAGGGTGGATGACCTGGACAGCTTCCCCAAGAAGCTGACAGTGTAGCTAGATGAGTGTAAATTGTGTAGCTCAGTGTCCGGCAGCTATAAGAGCCTCTTAAATTTCCTCAGTATTGGTGAGAGCCGCTCTGCAAAGTCTGCAACATGAAAGTGGCTCACTAATCACCTCCTTTGGCCTCTTTCCTGCCGTTCCCAAGCAATGGAGTAAATTGCACAGTGAAGTGCTTAGAGAAGACATCCTTTCCACTCTTCACCTACCAATGAGCCCTCGGCCTTGATGGAAATCAAAAGAACAGGGCGGTCCCTGGATTGAAAGTGAATGCCCGAACTGTCCTTATCAGGAGGCTTCAGAGGAAGATGCTTCCTCCCAAGACTTTGTGATGCTGCAATTCCCTGGGTGTAACGAGGTTGAAATGAATGCATGTCTGGGTCATAGAGAAAAGGGCTCTCAAGAGCACTCAGGGTGCTGTGGCCACAAAACCACTTAGGAGGAGGAGGGAGCCTTCTGGAAAGTCCGAAAAAGGCAATGTTTTCATTGCAACATTGCAGGTCTTCCTGGGACTTGCTTTGGTGAAATTCTCCACCATTCTGCCCACAACACATCCAGGAACCACAGCTTCAGCCACCTCGCACCCCACAGCCAGGCCAGTTTACCTCTATTCATTTCTTCTAGACTTCCACCGGCTCTCTTTCCTTGGGTTACTAGTAGCTTAACTGGAGACTGTTGAATAATTGTGTTATAAAATGTCAAGATATTTAAACATACAGACAAGGCAGCTTTATTTCTTTTGCAGCACTGTATAGCAGTGCTTCCTAAATTACGGACTGAGGATTCCTGGAGGATCTAAACATTGGCTAAGAAAACATTGAATGGATCTTGTTCCATGGACTGAATAACTAATAGGTGTCAAAAATAGATGTACAAATATTTTCAAATGCATGTAAATGTTTTGATTGTAAGATGCAAATTTATTTGAAAGAGTTGTTGAATTTCATAAGTGATTTTTTCATTGTATATTTATTACATCAATAAATGCTAAAATAAATCTTTTGTTTCATCAGTGTCCATGATATCATTTTCATGAAATTAGGGCTTGATATTTGAAAACTAAGTCTGAGAATATCACATGAAGCACAAGCTGATGGCTCTGTGAACCCTTGTCACGGATCATGGTACTCACGCCAGTTGAGATCGGTGGCCCGTTGGTAGACTTGTGGAGGGATCTTCCGATGAGGTCCTTGCTAAACAGCGCTATGATCCTTGAATTAGTTTAAGTGACAAAGAAGCAATTGCCTGGGCTTCTGCTAGGTTGCATTCAGGTATCATTTTAGTCTTGGATGTTTGGTGGAATGAAGTGTCCTCAGGTAACAGCAAACACGAAAGAATTTTAAATGACAGCTTTGCAAATTTGCATTCCCTCGAAGGCTGCGTTGGGGCTGTTAGGATCTCTGCTTGTGTTTATTTAGCATGAATGTCTGGAATGTACAGCTGTTCAGCTGGGTTTTATCAGCTATTCCATCCCAAGGTGCCACAGAATCTTTTCATTATTAACATAATAAGGAAGCCGGCTGCTTGCAGAAACTGCGTATTTCTAGAGCTTGTCCTGAGTTACAGACTGGCTGCTAATTAGAACCTGGCTAACAGTGGCATTGTATCAAAGCAGCAAATGAACCTCCTGGACACAGTAGAATATTAGGACAGCAGCTGAGTAGCTGCTGTGTTCAGAGTTCACCTACAGAAGAAAAAGGATCAGTGGACGAGAAGTTAGCAACTCCTGCCTGTGGCTGCACTACCTCACGGAGCCTCGGAGCTCTGTAAGTGTGCGCTTGCCCCTGGAGGGAGATGGCTTGTTTGTGCCTGAACCTTGTGACTATGAGTCTACTAGTGCAGTCTTACACTTGCTTGGCTTCTCAGAGGGGCCAGGAAAGGACTGTAAAAAGAGCAGGGGATTGCCCCTCTGGATCATCCTTAATGTACTCCTTACTCTGATCACAAAAAAGTTCTATGTGGTGCAAATTATAATATTGCAAAACATTCAAATAATTCTCTAATACATAAATAAGAAGTGAAAGTTCCCCTTGATGCCCTTACTTGATCCCACTTTTTCCTCCAGGGATAATCTCAAATATCTTGTGTCTCAGATTCATCTCTCCACGAATACTGATACTTACTTATTTTAAGGTACATCAGTGGAATCATACTGTTTATATTGTTTTCTTTATTTTCTGGATCATGAAATGTAATGTCAGGGCATGACACGCTGGTGCGTTTTTTTATAACTGCAGCATAGTATTTTGGTTATAGACATATTTTTTTTTTAAAGAGAGAGGGACAGTGAGAGAGACAGAGAAAGAGAGAAATAACTTTATTTAGTTTTTCACATGGCCTTAGTTGCTCCAACACTCAGCTGTGTACGTGGTGCTGGGGTTTGAACCTGGGTCCTCTTGCTTGCTAGGCAAGCGCCGAAACCACTGAGCCATTGCTCCAGCCCCAATTATGGACATATTTTAAAATTTAGTCAGTAATTCTTATATTCACAACATTTAAAAAATGATGAAGAGCCCTAGAAAGATTTTGGTTTTTTGTTACTTTTTCTTATGTAGTGGGCTGAATAATGAATGACATCCCTAATACTCACCATGTCCCCTCTGCATGGGACTTGACATGGTAAAGGGCACTTTGCAGACCTGATTGAGGTTTTCAAGATAGGGTAATTACCCTGGGTCATCTGAGTGAGCACCATGTAATCCTATCCATCATTATAAAGGGACATAGAAGGAATTTAAGTTAGAGTTACAAAATCAGTGTGACCACAGAAGCAGGGAGGGCAGTGATGTGGCACAGGCTAAGGAGTGTCCACAGCCTTAGAAGCTGGACGAGGGACAGGGTGTGTCCTGGAGCATCCAGAGTGAAGGCCCTTGATGTGAATCCTGTGAGACACATTTTGGACTTGTGCTGTTGTAAGACACTAAGTTTGTGGTGATCTATAACGGTGACTTAACTGGCTTTATCTTGTGAATAACTAGTTATACCTTCTTATCATTGTTTAAAGATAGTTTTGGGAAAAGAAAAAACATCTTTCTTGTCATGTAGATGTAAAAACACTTGCTAGAAATTTTATTCACGAGTGAACCAGGCAAAGGCTATCACTGTTTCAAAAAAGAGGCCAAGAAACACAAATTCATACAGAGACATGTTGAAACAAATGTGTAAAGGAGACAAGACTGTTTTTTCTCACTGAGTCAATAAAGGAAGTCCATGGAATCTCTCCCAGACAGGACGGAATTTGCATGCTCCCCTTTACTGATAACCTGCAGAAATATCACATGGGGCTATAGTTCGGATTTGGAATGTCCCCCAAACACCCTGTGTTAAAGGCATGGTCCTGAACTTGGTGCTATTAGGAGGTGGTCGAAGGAGGTCTGGTCATTGGGGGCATACCCTAGAGAGAGATATTGGGACTCTGACCCCTTCCTGCCTCTCTCTTCTGTCTCATGACTGCCATGTGGTGAGTAGTTCTTTTCCATGAACTTATGCCAACGTGAACTGCTTCACCATGGACCCAAAATTAATGGACCAACTGACCATGGACTGACTTTGAAACTGTGAGCCAAATAATCTTTTCCTCTTCCTACACTGGCTATCTCAGGTATTTTATTACTAAAACATGCGATTTGAAGGTAATGAAAGACTGGATTCAAGCGACCTGGAGGAGTCACCTAGACAATATACAGTTTTCCACTAACACATATTTGTTTTTCTATACCATTAGTCTTTCTAAATTAGTGGTTGGTGAACTATGATTTATAGGCCAAATAAGGCCCACTACCTGTTTCACAGAGCAAAAATGTTAAACTAGTATTTAGTGATGAACATTTGCAGTTGGTCTGATCTTAGCATTAACTTTGAGTTCCAATTAAGCAAAATATCGTCTCTAAAATAAAGAAGCCCACTTGTGTCATTAGTTTCCCTGTATTAAAAAAATTTGCACTTAAATATCATCATCTTTTGAATTTAATTAATATAAATGTAATGGAAATTTGTTGTCTCTTGTTATACAATTGCATACGTAACATTTTTTATTTTGTTTCTTGGTTGCAAAGTCTAAACTGTTTGCTGTCTGGTCCTGGTGGAAAAAGCTTGCTGACTTCTGTTCTCTATTTTTAATATGTTAGGAGTTCTCTATTTATACAGTGCTCACAATGCTCTCAGTATATTGTTTTTGCTGCTTAATTATGAAGCATACTTATTAACCCAAAGTGATGGATGGCATTTTGATATATTAACTAGGCATTTCTGTTTATTGTTACCCATTGTCCCATGACTCTTAGGCTACTAGATGGCAGGTGCCCATTACCTGGAGTAGGTGTGTGAGTGGTTTCAGTGAGTCCACAGAATAAAGGAGCTAGGTTAGGGGCATTGGAAGAATATGAATCATAAAGAATGATGTGTTTTCAACCCCTGGTTTTACACGTTGGGGCCAGGGAAAGGAGGAAGTTAAAACAAAACAAAATAGAAAACAATACAGAGAATATGAGGAAGTGGAGTTGATGGTGGCTCCTGAGTTGAGGGAACAAGTCCAAAGTGGAGGGACCATGGGGACAGGCATGAAGCCCCCTAGCCAGAGTCACCCTGGTCTTCCTTTCTTGCAATCCCTGCGTGTAGCTATTGCTAGGGAACTTGTGGTAGAAAAGTCACTACTGACGGTTTTTCCAGTTTTGTTTCAATTGCTCATTGCCCATCAGGTTAGGAACTGCTTCATTTCTCCTTCCAGTTGACCTTCTTCTCCCCTTGTCTGCATCAGCCCATTATCCATTGGCCCCTAATCTGACCATGTCATGTGGCTATCCAAATATCTCTTTATTCTCTTTCTGCCAAAGTCTAGGGTAGGAATAGGGTAGGACTCTTCCCATCTTGAGGGGTTGTAGGAAAGGAAATTTATCATGATGTCTATAAACTTAACCAAATCAAAATGAGCTCTTACCTGACCTCTCAACTGCCAGGAATTCCACTGGGCTGTCCTTTCCCTGAGTCTTTCTATTTCTATTTGAAATTATGAGATGGGTTCATGTTACTTGTGGTCCATTGATTTAAACAGGAAGTGAGAGGCAATCTCATGGGTATGTGTGTCATAAAGGCCAAGTCTTTAACTTTTAACTTCCAAACAATTCCTGATTATTTCCATTCCCCAAAGTCATCTATAATTTTCATATTGTTCACAAAAAATCCCAATTTGGTGACCATTAGACTGAGACATTCCCAGATCTGTGGGTTCCTACGTAAGCAAACAGTATTCAATATAAACAATAGAGTAAAAACTAGAGACTTGACCATTTAGAATCCATTAATTCTAACCTCTGATAGAGTCTTTCTTCTGTAAGTATTTTTTTTTCTTCCTTTCATATAAAATCTTGCTTCCCTGGAGGTTACAGAGGAATACTCTGAGCCACTTTCAGTCTTGAGTACCACCTGGTTCATGAACATTTTCCCCACTCAATTAAACGGTTAAATTTAACTTGTCCTAGTTTTTCCCTTTTAACATTTTGGTGTCAGAAGTGAGATCAGAAGTAGATCTTCCAGTCACCCTCTGAAAGGAGGTAACTTTCAGAGCCCATTGAACCCTTCAATCTACTGCAAAAAGCAGAAATTGTTGGTGAGTTTCTTTCCCAGGTTCTGAGTTCCACTAATTTGTGTTCTGAGTTCTTCAATGTTATTTGAACACAATGCATTTTTCATTTCTTTTCTGTTTTGTTAATTTGGATCCAGTTAAGAGGCCTCTGGTATCTGACTGGATGAGACAGAAGCTGGACCGGATTCAGTGTTGCCTGCTTAGCATCACTATGACCAAAATGCCTGACAAGAACTACTTAGAGGATCAGATTTTTTGGCTCACAGATTCCAGGGTGTTAGTCCATGGTTGAGTGACTCAAAGAAGTAATATAGTGGCCAAAGTTTGCAACAGAGAAAAACTGCTCATCTCTTGTCAGTTGGGATGGAGAGAGAGAGAGAGAGAGAGAGAGAGAGAGAAAGGAGAGAGGGGATAGGATAGATATAGTCCCCAAGGTCATGCTCCAGTGACTGGCTTCCTCTAGCCATGCCCCATGCTGGCCCCATGCCCCACCTTCCTATAGTTACCCACCCAGTAGTTCATTCAAATCATTAGTCTATCAACTGGACTAATCCACTGATAAGTTTTTGGCCCTTACAATCTAATAATTTCACCTGTGAACATTGCCTTACACATGAGCCTCTGGGTGTGCTTTGCAGATTCAAACCATGACAAATATCAAATTGAATTTGACACTAACTGGGCTGAATCCAGCTAAGAGGGCTTGGGTAGGTTTTTTTTTTTTTTTTAATAATGTGATTGTCACAATCTAAGGAGTTTGGGAATCCAGCTAATTTCAAGTGCCAATATTATGGGCCCTGAATATGTGCAATTTGGGGACAATATGCTAATATTAACAAAAATGATTTGTGATAACTTCCCACATTTGGGAAGTTTTAATTTGGAATAACTTATTTATTTGTGAGGCAGATTTAGGAAAGAAGCAATCAAAAAAACCTGCCAAAACACTGGGAGACACAGGATTGTAGAAAACTAAAGGCGTAAACGTTGCCTCCTTATAAAATTCTTTACAAAAAGATAAATGAAATCTTTAAGCAACATGCATGGCAGAGGAAGACTCAACCCTGACATAACTAACCCTGATTGCTCCTTCTGTTTGTCTGTCTCTCTCTCCAAGACCTCTGTCTGTCTATCTGTCTCTCCCTCCAAGTCCACTAACATTTTTTAAAGGGAGAAGAGAGAGAGAGAATTTTATTTAGATTTTCATCAGGTTTTTGGTTGCGTATGTGGTGCTGGTGTTGAGCCTGGGTCCTCACAGATGCCAGGCAAGAGCTTTCCCACTGAGCCACCACTCAAGCCCCCACTAACACTTTCGATCTGTTATCTTTCCATTATCTTTGAGGATAATGAGAAGGGCTGGTGGTTAGATAGTGAGACCTCCCATCACAGGAGCCTGCCTGGTATAACAATTTTCAATCCATGGTATAAAAATGAGCTTATAGCCATTCAAAGAGACTTCTGTAACTCCAAAAGAAAACTCTCCAAAAGTTACAAAGGAATCTAAACTCCTCATGGGAGCTTGTAATTCAGTACTTCCTGGCTTTCACCCATTGAATCATGTGATATTGGGACCTGGTGAAACTCAGAAATGAATGGCAGCCACCAAAAGGAAGGATTCTGAGGAGGTTATTAAAGAACCCTCCAAAAATGTCTTCAGGACAGGGGCTGGGACAGCTAAAGATTGCTGAATGCAGTTTAAACTCAATTTCTAAGTTTTTCTCCTGAGAATATTGATTATCCATTTTTCAATCTTGCAGGCAAAATAAGGATGAACTGGTTTTAGATTACAAAGCTCATTTGGAAACTTTATTTTTGAATAATTCAGTGCTTAAAGTACAGCAAGGAGTCTCTGCTGCAGGGGATGAAACAGTATTAACTGCTCTAGTTATAAAAGGTCTTCTATCTGAGCTTAGTAGTTTAAGAATCACAGAATGGGATGCGAATTTACAGATATGGTTGTATTGGTGACTTTTTTGGAGCATTTTAGAGGACTCTAGAACAGTTAAAAAAATCAAACCAACAAGCCTGGGTCTCTCCAATTGCAATTGCAAGAGCCCAAACCAAACATCTCTTTGTCCTTATTTTAAACCATGGCCCAAAGGACCTAGAATACCAGATTATATACCCTATGATACCTGCCTTTATGGAAAGCAACCAGGTTGCTGGAGGAGAAATTGTCCACTTTTTATGTTGGTCCATTAAGACTTTTTCTTTTGGACCAAAATACTTCCCCACTAGAGGAACTCACAAGATGATAATTAGCTATGATGGAGCCACAACGAATTCTCCAGTGAACTGTTCTCTGTACTATCATTGCAGAAACATGGAGAAGTGAAAGGTTACAAGGAGAATCTTGCATTAGCTGGTAGATCCTGGAGCCACCTTATCTACCATAGACTCCCCTTTAAGAAACTGGTAAGTCTCTTGGAATAAAAAGATCACTTCTACAGTAAGAATTTCAAATTAGGAATAAGAGGAAATGACATCTGAACTGGAAAAATTGACATTGGGGCCTTTTTCAGAAAAAAATATTATTTTGTCCTGTAATACTGCCACAGTGAGCTTGCTAGGATGAGATTGACTCCGTGAGCTATGAATGACATACAAAGTTTTTACAGAGGGTGGGTAAATGATCTTACCACTTCTGGTTTGCCCCTATCCGGAATGGTTTTGCTCTGCATAGGCAGAAATTGGTATGGTTGAAGCTCAGGCATATAGTATACCTAATCTTTTAAAATATCTGCACATTTATGGTCCTTTTACTGGTATAGAAAGTGTTAAAGTGTGGGGCCTGTAAAAGTTCAAATAGATCCTTCTAAACCTTTCCCTGAATTACCCTGATGCCCATTAAAGCCGGCAGTGATTCAAGGACTCTCATCAATTGTAGAAGATCTGATTAAACAAAGACTTATAATTCTGTGTAACACTCAACCCTGCCAGTTAAAAAACCAGATGGATAGGGTCAGAGATTTGTTTGAGACTTCTGCACGATTAATAAAATTGTGATTTTAAGCTTTCCTGTGGTTCCAAATTCAAATGCTTTATTGTCTAATGCACCTACTGACTCAAAATGGTTCATGGTAATAAATCTTTGCTCAGCTTTCTTTAGCATTCCTGTTGTCATAGAGAGTCAGAACGTGTTTGCTATTATTTGGAAAAATCATCAGTGCACCTGGACTGTAATGCCACAGGGGTCTCCTGAAGCCCCGGCTTTCTTTTTCCCAGCAATTGCATCAGGCTTGATCACATGCAATTTCCCTGAAATTCTACTCTCATCAGTACGTAGATGGTCTGTTTCTAGGCTGTCCACTAGACAGTGCTCTGAACGGACTCTCTTTCCTTCTCACAGCGGCTCACACATAAGGGTCATAAGGTTTTGATGGAAACACTTTGGCTTTAAAAGGAAAGGTCCACTATTTAGGACATGACCTGATTGCTAAAGAGATTTCTCTCTTGCTTGACAGACTGAAAGCTTTTCAGCGTTTCCCCCAGTCTATAACTGAAGGGCGATTAAGAGATTTTCTTGGGCTTACAGACTTCTGGGATGTATACTGTAGATCCTGAGTTCTAAATTTTTCCCTATTGCTTTGCCCTTGCTTGCATGAACTCACTATGAATGCAACACCAAAGAATTTACCTGAGGTTTTCATTTTGGTCTTGTAGAACATTTTTTCCCCTGACAGTTATAGGGGCTTTGCAGGTGACTGCCTTCTCTGGAGGTGAGAGAGCAAGCCCTCTGCTTTTCCTCATGAAGCTACATGAGGCCCTACCCTCATGACCTTATATAGCCCTGTTCACCCTCAAAGGCCCATCTCCAAAGACTGTCACATTGGGGGCTAGAATCTCAATGTTCAAATTTTGGATGTATACAATTTAGTCCATAGCAATCTCATTTCTTCCTTTCCTAGTATATAATATGACTTAGAAATCTACATATATTTATGCATATACAGTCATATACCACATAGGATATTTTGGTGAACAATGGACCACATGTATGATAGTAATCCCATAAAATTATAATGTTGCCAGAGAAACCTTATCACCTAGTGATGACATAGCTGCAAGAGCAGGCTGTAATCGATTAAAGTCATCTTGCAATCGCTTCCTGCTCTCCATACTTGAAGACTTCCAAATTATGCAGAGCCTTTGACCTTAATAATGAATATAACAAAGGGCCTTAAAATGTTCTTATACAAGGACTTGGGGAGAACATAAGCTCATCACATATTATAGCCTCTAGTTAGACCCGGTAGCTAAGCTAATACCCCGATTGTTTAAAAGCAGTAGCAGCAGCAACTAGTAGGAGGTCTCTTCCGAGCCGGTGTTAGGAAGCGGACTTTTCTTGCAAGTTCAACATGCTGTAGAAAGTATATTAAGCCCCTGTCAAAGTCAGCGTTTTTCAGTCAGTATACCAACATCTAATGAAATTCTTCTCCTGCCTCCATCTAATCTCTTTCCAGAATGCTACAATTTTTAACCCTTTTACTTTTCTCCCCTTGCCTGGCAGGCGATGGTGAAGACCAAAACTGACCAAAACTGTCCCAGTTTATGTCAGCTCAAACTGCAGAGCTTTTTACTGCCTCTGACCTTGTCATGTTGCTAAAGACAAATGAGTAAATATTTATACAGGGAGCAGATATGATTTTAGAATTGTTCATGATTTTGGCAAAACAGAGAGGGCTTCTCACTTCTAGTGGGAGCCCCATCAAAAATGGGCTTCAAGTAGATGAATTCCTTTCTGTTATCTTATTGCCTTGACAAATTGTCGCTATTAAAATTGAAGCTCACACTCAGGAAAATAAAGCTGAGCAGCAAGGAAATGTCCCAGTAAACTCTGACACTAAGATAGCTAGTAATGAACATGTTGGGATATGCAATTTGAGTGAACTCCATAAGAATAATTCACATCAAGTCACCTGTGATCATTTGTTCGATAATGCTGTAGACCTGAATTAGAAAAGCAAAACGGGCCCTCAAATGGATGCAAATTTAGCACTAAGTATGGATTCACAGAGCACCCAGATGGTCACCGGGTCCTTAACATCACTGCTATCAAAGGCTCAATGCTTCCAAACTCATCAAATTACAAACAATTATTGGTGGAGTGATTGTTCCAAAGTTACAAAAATGGTATATAAACAATGTCTGATTTGTCTAACTCGTTATCTTGGAAACACCCTTTATGATTTTAGGGGTTGTATTTGTACCTGCCAGGCCCCTTGAATAGTGACATTCACCTCATTTTGTTGTCATCTTCGATGGACCATCAGCATGTGTCTGATTTCAGGATACATTGAGGGTTTCCTGTACTGGATGGCTAATGCCACAACAATAGCAAAAAAAAAAAGAAAAGAAAAGAAAAGAAAAAAATTAGAAAATGCATTTCCTTGATGGGGCATCCCTGGAGAAACTTCCAGTACAGAGAAACCTATTTTTCAGGGCAAATTATAAAGCAATTAAATAAGGTTTTAAGAGCACAATAGTGGTATTACCATTGACCTTAGCACCCTCAGTTTTCTGGAAAAATTGACTAAAACTGGCAAACTTAATTGGATTGATTGGTTGCAAAATTTTACATTGGCTGAAACAGTCATTAGATTTACCACTAGTGGAAAGCATCAGCTGACCCACTATGTGATAGTAACTGGAAGACCCATGTTCCTAATGCTGGAACCTCATGTATCCCCTGTACGTGTAACTTCTGATAAGACTCTGCAAGGCCAAGATACATTTTATCAAAACATATTTACACCAGGTAAAGGAAGCTTTTATGATCCACAGTTAATGACCAGACTATCCATGACTCAGAATCTGGGGACTGGGTTGTCAGGAAATATGATACCAGCAAGAGACTTCCCTGGAGACTCTTTGGAGGGACCATATCAAGTTCTTCTCACTACTCACACCATAGCAAAGCTTTAGGATCCAGAGACTTGGATTTATGCCTCTCAACTCAAGAGGGCTCCCCTAGAGTTTGGAACTGCGCACAGTTTCTTACTCTTCCTTCCTGTCTGTGCATGGTCTAATAATGGTACAATTATAATCTCATAGTCAATAGCTGATTAAGGAAGATTAACTGAATTATAGACTTGCCATGCTAAACCAAAATCCTTCCTTGGCTTTGGAGCTCCAGTAGCCTATATTGTAACTGAATTTAGCAGAATCCCTTGTGTGAATATCTGGTTAGACAGTTTGGCTGCTCCCTTCTACAGGGTTAAACTTATGAAACCATTATGAAGCTCTATATTTTAATCTATCCCAACTATGAACTGAAATGACCCGGTCCACTGACTGTATTACAGATGCAGTAAAGAAAGGTAACTTAAATAGTGCTATTTGCAAGAATGCCTGTCTACCTATGACTTCTGGCAGCCTTCAATTATGTAATAACTCAACGTCAATCTCTTGGTTGGAGACTGCTAACGCCTTTCTTCCAACTAATGGCTCCATTCATGAATTTGCCCAATAAGAAGCCTTAGGTGCACCCCCAAAGCACATCTTTATCTGTGAATAATTTAACTCTCAGTCGTATGCTGGGGTCATTCCATGCCTCAATGAATGGAAGGCCAATGAAGATGAGGGATGTTGATGGTGCTGTTGTCATTCTGTAACCAATCAGAGGCTAAACATGGGCTCCCTCCGTACACCTATGTTTTCGATTAAAGAGAAACTTACAGGAAATGCAAACCCTGGGTGGGCATTATTCTTTAAATCCTCTTTTCCATGGCTTAGAGTGAGTGCAAGTGAAATGATGACCAGAGGCTTGGCTTTGACATTAGCTACCCCAGCTGGTCCACAAGTAAGGACATAGCTGCTTTACTAAATGCCAAACTCTCTTGCTCAAATAGCCTTAGATAATAGGATGGCAATGGACTATGTGTTGGCTCAGCAAGGTGGAGTCTGTGAGAACACCAACACCCTCTGCTGTACCTGGGCAAACAATTCTGATATTATCAAAAGTCAGCGACAGGAAATTAACAAACAGGCCACTCGGGTTCATTCTTCAGATTCATTTGATTTCTGCTGGTCTGGTTTGTGGGGACCTTGGCTAAGCAGCATCCTCGTCTTCTGGTATTATCCTTCTAATAAATCTTCTTTGTAGTTTACCTGGTGCTCTGTATTCTCTCGAGATCCTAATCGTGTTCACAACCAGAAAAGGTACACCAGATGGTTTCACTGCGATTAAAATGGTAAAAATGCGAGGAACAAGGAGAGGAATCTTCCCTCAATGAACTGGATGTTGTAACTTGCTCATTCCAAGCAACCCAGCCATGGTGCTCACGGGGAGTGGCACTTCTGCCCTGGCTTTGGTTAATCTCTCATAAAGCAGAGGCTGACCAAAATATGAGAATAATTGTTTTTAAAAATCCTAAAAAAGGAGACAGACTGCAATGGCCCCTGAGCTTTAGTTTCCTCCCTTATCAAACCAGGGCACAGTGTAAGCAGTGAGGTGAAACTAGAGACCGCCAGTCTCTCCACTTGTCAGTCAAGTACACGTTCTTTGTCTTCCCTCCATGAGAAAGCTGGCTCCCGTATCGCCACGCCAGAGCCTTCTGGACCACTCTCTTTCTGGAGTGCTGCCTGACTCGTAAACCTTTTCCCTGCTCAATTAAACTCTGTCAAATTTAACTTGTCCTGTGTTTTCCCCTCTAACAGTCCTACTTAACAGTGCTGAGTGCTCTGGAATTTCATCCTTTCTGCTTTTCCTTAGCTTATCAGTCAGGGTACAGACAGAAGACAGAAAGCACACCATCAATTTGAACAGGGAGCATTTCATGTATAAAAACTATCAACTACTTAGAACTGGCTAACCACTAAAAGGGTAAAAGAAGGTTCTAGAGCACACAGAAATACCAAATTCAGGAAGAGCAGGGTTAGGGTTTGGATCTGGAGCATCCCTCAAAAAACTCCTGGTTAGTCAGTGTGGCAATGTGCAGGGGTGAAAAGTCTGGATTATGAGAGTGCTGACCTCAATAGTGGAGTCATGTTTTTGATGTATTAATAATTTGAATGGACTACTGGTGGTAACCACATGCAGATGGGCTGTGGGCTAGAGGAAGTAGGTCACTGGGGTGTAGCCTTGGGGACTATAGATGTTTCTGGCCCCTCTCCTCCTTCCTCCTTCTCCTCCTCCTCATTCTCCTCTTCCTCCCCTCCTCAGTCTCCTCCTCCTCCCCCTCCTCATTCTC
>PVKS010007679.1:0-71790 GCA_004027875.1 Aplodontia rufa | reverse complement strand
CTATAAGGTGACACTTGTTTATTAAGTTCTATAAGGTAACATACATTTGGGTTTATTAAATGTGCTTTTATAGATTGGAAACTAAAAAGATAATTTAAGATTGCTTTAATCTGGGTCTTCACTAAAAGAAAACAAGGTTATTAAGAACTAAAATTCTAACAGGTGTAATTCTATATGTAAAGAGTACAAAAGGTTTAAAATAATTGGGAACATTAAAAATTTCATAAGGATTAGATCAAAATATGGATTTTAAAAAAAGGGTCAAGACATTATGGAGTGTGCACTTCTCACCATCAAAAATTATCTACTTAAAAACAAAAAGGGGAATATACTGCCCCATGAGACCTACTTAATCACATCCTTTTATTCTTAAAATTTTTAGACTTTGGATGTTAACAATAATACCCGCAGCCAAACGCCATTGGCATCCTAGTGGCCGACCCTATGCACAAGTCATGTGAAAGGATCCCATTGATAACCAATGGCATGGACCCGACCCGGTCTTAATCTGAGGTCGAGGTAGTATTTGTGTTTTTCCACAGAAAAATGATGATCGCCAAAAGATTCTGGAACGACTCGTACGTCAGCTTTCTGCTTCTGATGGGACATGAAAATGACACGGAGTCCTACTGAGCTTTGTTCCTGCTAGAAGGGATTTCCTGACTCCTCCCTCCTCCATGTCCCCGCAACAATTCCTGTTCCAGTGAAAGTAAAGGTGAATGCCCAGAATGTTCAGCTCTATCAAACCTGAAGGGACTTCGGATTTACAGCGGCTATTGCGACAGCCACTGTGGCTGCAGCTGCTGCTGCTGCTGCTGACGGACTGACTATGCACCATTCAGTGGCCACAGGGACAGTGGTAAATAAATTGTCTGAACAAACTGCTACTGCCCTAAGGACTCAATAGCAAATTAATGAACATTTGCATGTGACATAATGCTGTTAATTGCTGTATGATATTTCACATGTCTTATTCCCCACTGTTAAAGATATTTGTGTAATACCTGTTTCTTATACTATGCACAATTTGTCTACATCTATATCTCAACTAAGTGAGATGGTGAAAGGCCTTTGAAACAATAAGTTTAAAAATTTAACCACTTCATTAATTAGAGAAATTAAGGCTCTAATTGAGAGCCGAGTTCCACCTATGTCTTTATTTGGCTTGCTACCAGGATGTCAAAAGCCCTTAAAAAGTTGATCTGGCATTGCTGCCTGGACTGGAGTGTTAAGTTTAGGTATAATTTTCCTCATTTATCGCTCTTACAGCTGATGGCAGCAGCAACAGACTAAAAATCATGCAATATCCTGCTGGCACACCAGCAAGGACAAGACCCCGCCCCCCCAAGTATGGTTTCATATGTTAAAGGAGACATGAGTCCTTGAATCAATGACGGGTAAGATGGAATGGATGCCTTGCTGACCTAGGACAGGGAAGCAACCATGCTGTTGCCCATCCCCATGACGGGTAAAGAGGGTTATCGCATTCCACAACCTAAGACAGATCCTGGACGCTTTCAAATAAAATAAAAAGGGGGAATTGTTGGGGTCTGACCTTCGGTCTGACATTCACTCCGTTTCATCAGCTGCACTGGAGTGATCTTATTACTATTTGTATAAATTCCTTCAGGAGGGGCTGCTAGGTCGTGCTTTGTTATACAAAAGGTCAAACAGGGTGGGTCAGAATGTATAGACTACAGAATGTTCCTAACTTTTGTCTGTACTTGAAATCTACATAACACCTGGCAACTCCCTTAGAAGGATTATTGATTCCTTGGCTGTCTCCCCTCCTCCTCTATAAAAACCCGTGTGCCTTAGTAATAAATGGATTCTGAGCTGCCATCAGTTGCGTGTGGTTGCCTCGTTTCCCCGGCTGGGAGGGAAGGGGTCCCTGGATGAGGGGGGCCCGGGTTCCAGCTGTCGGCACTCACCCTCCTCCTGATCGGCTCCCGGGGGATAATCCAGTTCCCCACAACCTGGGCTTCAATCACATGGTGTTGGTTCTGCAGAAATGCAGGATGCTAGAGGTAGGGTGTCACCAAGGTTTCTGTTGATTTCAAAGAAACCCCTGGGAGGGCAGGCAAAGTGAAGCCATGTCAGAGTCCCTGAATGCATATAGCCAAGAGAAGGAAACCAAGCTACAGTAAAGACACCCAAGATGAAAGATGCCAGTAACACGGGATATCTGCTGAGGAAAGTTGCAGGAATTGAGCAGAGAAAAGCCAAGCAAGAGGTCATGTGGGCTGTAACCAACAAGGCCGTGGAGGCTGAACTGCGCAAGCCCTGTGGCGAGATCATCACAAGGCTGTGCGCCCCAAATGCTAGACACAGAGCTACAGGACTTACTTTCCCAGATGGATGTTGGCCTTGTTTTAGCCCCATCACTTCTTTCTACACCCCTATTTCTCTCTTTTGGAATGGAAATGCTTACTCTTTATCTTTATGTATTGGATATATGTAATTTATTTTTATTTAACAGGGCTTATGCTGAGAGTGTACCTTGACTTCCAGTGGAGACTTTAGACTTAGACTTTGGCAGTGATGCAATGGCTAAGACTATGGGAACTCTTGCATTGTGAGGTTTGCATGAGCTTTGGCATGTCATGATTCTTGTAGAATGCTATGGTTTGAATATAAAGCTCATGACAACATAAGAAATTTTGAAGGTGAAATGATTAGGTTTTGAGAGACCTAACCTGACAAGTACAGAAATCCCACTAGGGATTAACTAGAGGCTTAACTATAGGCAGGTAGGGTATGACTGGAGGGGGAAGGTCACTGGGAAGCTGCCACTGGGGTTATGTTTTGTCCCTGGTGATCAGAGTTCTCTGTGTTTCCTAATTGCCGTGCCCTGAGCTGCTTTCCTCTGCCTTACTCTCCTGCCATGATATTCTGCCTAACTTCAGACAATGGAGCCTGCTGTCTAGGGAACGAGACCTCTGAATCTGTGAGCCCTAAATAAAATTTTCCTCCTCTACACTATTCTGGTCAGGTTCTTTTGGTTACAGAAACAAAAGGCTCAGTGGTTAAAGTACTTGCCTGACATGTGCAAGGACCTGGCTTCGAACCCCAGCACCACATAGATAACTAAGTGTTGGAGAAATAAAAACCAGATGAAAAACTAAATAAAATTGATCCTCTCTGTCTTTCTTTATCCCTCTCTCTTAAAAAAACAGTTGACTAGTTTCACCTGGACAAAGCCTCCCTGCCCTATGTCCCTGTGTCAGGACTCTATGATGGTCTGTGAAGGTGGTCTCAGAGCAGGAGTTGGTCACTGCCACACTTCACTCACTGTGCAGACTACTCTTATTATACATCATGCAGCAACACCAACTACAGATATTAACTAAAATATAATAAATAAAGTAACAACCCAAATTAAAAATACAACCCCCCAAAAAACAATAACCCAAAGTCAAAAAACAATATCCAACATCTAAAGATTGAAATCAGAACCACCAAACCACCAAACAAGCTAACAACCTGAGAGTCTGATAAGTCACTCCCAAGAGCAACCTATATTTAGTGACAGAAATCCAGCCATAACCAGGCCCTTATACAACTGGTGTTTGAAATTCTTTCACAACTTCTTCTGAAGTCAAAGCAAGTAATAGTTCAGTTACACCAGGGCATAATCCCCAGTGGTCATCTCACATTTTGGCCTTCAGGTCCATTTCTACTTTCATAACAAGAACAAGAGAACTTCAGAAGCATTTTTGCTTCCTCTGGATGTGAAGACTGCTATTTCCTTGTTGTAATGGGCAACCTGAATTGTTAACTTCATTAGATTAAGACACGCTTAAGACTGAGAGGTGTCTCCAACTGAATTTTCTACACGTGTCAATGCAGGTGTTTCTGGGAATGATTGGCATGTGGCACAGTGAACTGGAGCAGAGACCCACCCTAAGTGTGGGCAGCACCATCCAATATGATGGAGGATTAGATGGAATAAAAGCTGAAGTATAAGCAGCAGCAGATGCAAATCTGATTCTTTTTGAACGGGTTCTTCACTGATTTTCTGTGGACTCTGCCCAGCCATTCTGCAGGGAGTTTTCCAGACCTTTTATCCAACTGGAATAACATCCTTGATCCCTTTGTTCTGCACAGTTACGGGTTCCTCCAGGTCTCCAGCCTGAAGGTAGCCATTGTAAGACGATCCAGCCCCTGGCTGTGTAAGTCAATCCAATAAATCCCTTCTTATAATCATATATGTATGTATATATATATATAAATATATATTTACATATCTTAAAATATTATACATATCCTATAATTATATGTGTATATATATCCTATTGATTCTGTTGCTCTAGAGAAACTTGACTAATATACTTGTTGAGAAATTAAAAATTGCAGTGTACTGCAATGATCTTATCTAAAAATCTGTAACAGTGATTGAATTTTAAAGACTTCATATTTACCCTCAATTCTTTTTATTTCAACTTGCAATGATTGGCTTCAATACAGTAGCACTTCATGCACACAATAATACTATAACAAAATGCTGTAAGACACTATAGAGAAAGGTATTAACACCTATGGGCCTGAGAAGGAGGACATGTTCATCGTAATTACCCTGTAAGTTTCTCATCAGATTTCTCTTTAGAAACCCTGGAGCACATAAAGCACATAGGCAAAATGATAAATGACATAATATGTCAGTCAAGCATTCTATAGCCAGGAAAAGTATCCTTCCGAAAGTGGGAGAAATAGAGGTATTCCCAGATGCATATGTCCCTTCATGCTGCTCAAAATACCTTAGATTGGGTAATTTATTATCAACAGAAATTGACCTTTTATAATCCTAGAAACTGGCAAGGTCAAGATCAAAGCACCTTGTGCTGTGTGCTCACAGGATGGAAGGTGTGGGAGATTGAACTCATTCCTTAAAGCCCTCCTCCTTCAGTTTTTTTTTTTTTTTTTGACAGTAGTGCTGATTGAACTCAGGAGTTCTTGTGTGCTAGGCAAGTGCTCAAACACTGAGCTACATCCCCAGTCCTTTTTATCTTAAGACTGGGTTTTAACAAATTGCTCAGACTAAGCTTGAAAGAGTGATCCTCCTGCCTCAGTGTCCTTCTTAGATAGGATTACAGTTTGTTATGGTTTGGATATGTCTTCCCAAAACTCCTGTTCCTACAGGAATATTGAGCAGCAAAAAAAAATATTGAATCCTGGGAGATGTAACCTAATCAGTCCACCCTGATTTGAAGGGACTCACTGGGTGGTGACTAGGCAGGTGGATCACAGCTAGAACAGGTGTGGCCTGGAAGGGCACATTTTCCCTGCAGCCTCCCACTTCCCCCTGTCTGTTTCCTGACCTCCACCATGAGCTGAGTAACTTTTCTCCACTGGGCACATAACCCCATGACTGACTGTCTCTACTTGGATCCAGATCAAGTGAGTCAGCCATCTATGGACAGAGACCTCTGAAACAAGGAACCCCAAATAAAATTGCCTCCTCTAAGTTGTTATTGTCAGATATTTTGGTCATAAAGATATAAAACCTAACAGAAACAGAAATTGTTACTAAAAAGTAGGTTTGTTGCTGTGACCAACGAGACCATGTGGTTCAGAAGCTTTTGGAGCTATTTGGTAGGAGGGATTATTAAAAGTTCAGAGATACCAGTTGGAAAAGCTTTAAAATGTTGTGAGTAGAGCTTAATGAGTGACTTTGATGAGAATTCAGAAGACCGGAATGCCAACAGGAATGTGAACTGTGCTCATGAGGGTTCAGACGGAAGTAGCTGCATCTAAGAGAAACCTTTACTCCATAAGGTGGTGGAGTTCAGCAGCCATGGTTCAGGAAGCTTTTCTCATTTTAAATTGGCCCAAACTATATGCCATGGTTTTATGATACTATAAACCAGCAATTACTAAACTCTGTGATGGACCAGGCATTGCGAAGCAGATTTACGGATGTGAAATTGCTGTGTTTCTCCAGAAGCATCCAATTTCTAAGTCCTGAGCAAATGCTTTTGTGCCAATAACCTTGGCCTCACCTTTCCTAAAATGTCAAAAGAAGGGAAGGAAAATGTGGGAATACTCACTTTTTATGGAATGTGGGAAGATGTGAATAGTATATTTTTCTTGGTATTCCATTTCATTGAATTTATTGTAACAACAGAACGACTTGAAAGTTTGTTTTAGATTTTGCGCACTGTAATACCATGCTTATGATGAAGGTTTAAACTCAGGGGTAAAAATAATAACAATATACAAAGAAAGAACCATACATATTTGCATGAATGTTTTAGTAAATATTAAGTAGATTAATAAAATCTCAGACTTTTAAAAGGATTGCAATGTACCTCAGTTCCCCCTACCATTTCCACCATTTTTTGAATTAGTAAACTTAAACCCAGCAAGAACAATGACTTAAGATCCCAGAATTAAATAATAAGGTAGAAAGTAAAAGTGCTGAGACATTAGTGTGTGCAGGACACCATCATTTTGTTACCCTGTTTAATGTATTTATGTTAGTCTTATTTTTATAAAAATTATACTTTCATGTCTTTGAAATTGTTAGTTTCACAAAGTATATCAGAAAAAACTGCATTTCTAGTTTCCATGGATACTTATCCAATTTTAACTCTCTTAATTGATTTTTGTATCAACTTTCATAGCTCAAAAATAATATGCTAATATTGCTCCTCTACAATTTTCAATTCTGATTTTCTAGTTAAGAACCATGATGGGTCTTCTCGCATGTGACAAGTAGTGTTGTGGACGAAGCTTTACACTATGTTCAGTCTTATCTGATGGGTTGCTTGAATATCAAATTCTAGAGTGAAAATCAACTTATAAAAATGCTGAATATATCCTTCACTCTAACTTCCAATGTTACTGATGAGTAAACAATGAAATCCTGGTGCTGTTCCATTTTTTTGAAATCTATTTTATCCCTTTCTCCATGGAAGCTTACCTGTCCTTGCCATCAATTCTGGAATCTCAGATGTTGTACCCTGGGAAGGTCTTGGACTCTATTTTTGTCTGTTATTCTGGGTGCATCATGGGCTTTATCAACATGAAAATTCTCATCTTTCAGTTCCGAATCAAATCAAGAATATTTCTTGATTTGTTCCTTGAACAGCATCACTGCCTTTGTTTTTCCAGTTTCTCTTTTTACACATTTTGGCATTAAAAGGTTTCTTTATGATTAAACCCTTCTTTTGAGCTTTTAATTTCTGCACTTGTATTTTTCATTTCTAGAGCATTACGTAGCATTATGGATGACTATCCAAGAGTTCCTTTTTAGAGCAACCTGGAATTGTTTTGTAAATGTAGGTCTTCTCTTTAACACTTCATTTCCTCTTCATTTCCCCTTACAAGCTTTCCTCAAAGTCTGGATTCTCGCAGTTGCATGTCGCTATTTAAGACTGAGGTGCTGAACACAGCAGTCACACCCTGTGTCTGACAATGATCTGTTCCTGTCATTAGTCTTTCTCAAACAGGTGTTGTATGAGAATTTATCCCTAATTCCCTCAGGCATTCATTTAGTTACAGAATTAACTTCTGTCCTATGGGTCTTGAATATACTATACTCACAATAATATTATTGCTACAAATATACTAACGTGCTACCGGGGACTCAGAAGAATCAGTGAACTCGTTTTCTGGGCTCTGTGGTTCAGATGAGGAAACGTGATTGAAATGACAATCTAAATGAGTCACTTTAAAGGGATAACCGTTGTCAACATCTTTAGTCCTTTTCTCTTTTGAGTCACCTAGATGCCCCGGAGAAGCCTCTGGAAATCTCTTTAACATTCTGGGAGCCAAGAGAGGTTAAGTTGGAGAACTCAACATTGCCCATCTTCATTTAGCTCTCAATGTTTTCATGCCATTGAAATATTCCCCATGCTCCCCAGGCACAAGAATCTTCTTACTACTACAGAAAACAAACCTCCCTTTTCTAGGGAGAGGGAGAGGTAAAGGGAGACCTGCACTACAAGGTTGAAGAAATACTTCAGGCAGAAAGAATGTGATACAACATAGAAAAGTGGATCAACACAAAGAAATGAAGAAGGTGTCAATGGAATAAAACATGGGAAAATAGAATTTGTTTACTATTTTCACTGATAAAAAAGATTAGTTATTCTTACCTAATATAGCAGCAAAGTATTCTGTGTCTGAACCATCCTGAAGAGTAAACTGTGCACAACAATACAACAAATCATTGGAGAAGGAACTGAAATATACTATTTTTTTCACACAACATTATTTTGTAATTCTGCCATCTGACAAGTGGTATATAATTGTAGAAGGAAACCTTAAAGAACATTCTAGAATAGTTAACTTAGATTCATGAAGCTGTCTAGAAAGTACTGCATGCATAATTTTATCATGTTTTTAAGCTGTTCTTTATTAGATTTTCATGGTTTTATTGGTTCAAAACTTTATGATGTATTTGGGGAAAATACTTCAAATATGGCTAAAACAATGCAAGCATTTGAAATGCAATCAAGTAGAGCATGTTGGAGGGATTTCTAGAATTGAAGTTCACATTAAAGAGAATATCATGGCTTTGAGATCCAGAGAGAGCCAGATACTTATCCTTGCTTTTCCACCAGCCAGCTCAGTGACTTTGGGAAAGTTATGTGATTTCTCTGAGCCCCAGACTAGTTGTCTATAAAGTGAAGCCAACTTTGCCTTTCTTGCAGAATTGTTGCAAGGTTTAAACAAGAAGGGATTTCAAGGCATCCAATGTGATGCGCAATATAGAAAAGGAATTTCTAAACGTGTCCCCCTGCCTTCCCTTTGGCAGACGTTCAAGATTTCAGGTTTGTACACACTTTTGTCAGTATCAATGAGACAGTCAAATTGGGGTTGAAACCGTAAAACCCATACCCCCTGAATAAATGGGTGTAACAGATTTCTGCCTCAGAATGCAGTCAAGACCATGATCCGGTTTCAGATGGAGAGTATTTTCTGTACTCCAAATGTAATCATTTAATTTATACCTTAATAGCAGTTATTTTTTAAAAATTCCTTTATTTATTATTAATGTTAATCTTATACTCTACAAAAATATAAGGATACCCATTAAATTTGTAGTAAGTTTAAAGCTAATTTTGATGGTGCAGGACAGGGATGACTATCCTGAATCCTATGGCAGCATTCCCTGGCCACGTCTGACAGGCCTTAACCTGGGTCTCACACAGAAAATGGTAACAGCGCCCATTCCCACAACTGTCTTCAGGACAGAGTACAGTGTTAGTACTTGTTTTCATAGAAAATTTGCTCTTTAAAAATGCTTAAAACTCATGTATTAGACTCAGCAAAGGCTTAGCAATGCATTATCTAGAACAACCACAGGTATGTAGGGAGGGGCAGGTAGGGGAGGGAAGAGAGAGGGAGAATAGAGAAGGATCTAGGGAGACAATCAACAATGTAGCACACTCTTTACCCCCCAAGAATCCGATAATATTTATGCAATCATTTAATTCTGGAAAATTCGCAATCTAAGCATTTATATCACTTGTGGGGTGATATTTAGAAGAATCAAGAAACTGGGGAGTCCGTGATGTGGAGGTAATTCTGGTTTAAGAACATATGCACAGGGGCCGGAGCGGTAGCTCGGAGGTTACTGTGCTTGACCGGCTTGCATGAGTACACAGGTTCAAACCCCTGCACCCAGGTACATATCTGAGTGTCAGAGCAACGAAAGTCATGTGAAAAACTCAATAAAAATTGATTCTCTCTGTCTCTCTCTCTCTCTCTGTCTCTCACTGTCCTTCTCTCTTTAAAATAAAAAGAACATGCGCTCATCATACTGTTACTTTATATGCATTAATGATTGTACAATAACTCAACTTCTTAATAAAAATTTAAAAAAATAAAAATGCTTATCCATTTGGTCTTTGAACATACATACATACATATATATATATATATATACATATAATATATTCTCAGTGAACTTCATGCTGTAGTGGCAACTATCATGATGCATTTTCCTTCTTTCTTGTCTTTTTATTGCTTCTTCTTAGTTATACTTTGAAGAATCCTATACTAAATATGAAATAATGTATTATTCAAAAGTATATGGTGTGGAGGGTAGAGTGGGGGTGGCTCAGAGGTTGGAGCGCTTGCCTGGCATGCATAAGAACCTGGGTTCAAACCCCAGCACCACATATACAATTAAGGGTCGGAGAAACAAAGGCCAGATGAAAAAATAAATAAAATCAATTCTCCCTTTCTCCTTTCTCTCTTTCACTCTCTCCTCTCTTTAAAAAAAAAACTCACCCTGATGAATTTATTCCAAATATATCAATAATCACTTCAAATTGAGCAGTCTCAATATACCAATTAAAATATTATCAAATTGAAACTAAAAATTTCCTGTAAGAAATTCTCTTCAAATACATACACACATATAACTTCAAAGTAAATATATAGAAAAAGATTAAATCATGCAAATGCTAATTATAGGTAAACTAGAGTAGTGGTATCAACATTGGAAAAAGTGGACTTCAGAATAGCAAATACTATCAGGAAGAAAGTGGGTGTTGTGGTTTAGATATAAGGTGCCCCTCAAAAGTTCATGGGTGAGAGAATCCAAGAATTTTCAGAGATGAAATGATTAGATCATAACAAGTCTAACCTAATGGATGTATTAATCCCCTGACATGGATTAACAGGGCAGAAACTAGAGGCAGGTAGGGTGTGGCTGGAGGAAGCGCTGGGTTTTGCCTTTTGGGTATATATCTTGTCCCTGGTGTCTTCTCTGCTTCCTGTTTGCCTCCTCCTGAGCTCCCTTCCTCCTCCACTTTTCTGCCAGGTGTTCTGCCTCACCTTAGGCCCAGAGCTGTGGAGTTGTCCATTCATGGACTAAGACCTTTAAACTGTGAGCCAAAATAAAGATTTCCTCCTCTAAATTGCTCTTGTCAGATCTTTTGTTCACAGCAGCAACACAAAAGCAGACTAAAACAACAGGACAATACACATTAGGAGATAAAATGTATATTCTTCAAAAAAGAAATGATCTTAAACTTAATAACCTAAAATAAAGTTTGAAAATATATGTTGTAAATTTGAAAGACCCAAAAGGAGAAATGGGAAGGTTCACAGTTATTGTTGGAGACTCGAACACTCCTCTCAACAAGAGTAAATCAATAAGACATTAAATACCAAAATAATTCTGATAACCTAAATGACATTTGAAGAGTGCATATTTTATTTTAAAAATTCAATTTGATGTGCCTTATACCATACACGGAATTTTTTTCAAAATAAATAAAAGGCCTTGATGAAAAACAATACTATAAAATTTCTAAAGTAAATACAAGATTAAAAATTTGAGTAGATGTGCAAAATTGAAAAACCCCATTGAAAAGCAGCTTGGATGTTTCTTAAATGTTAAGCATCTCTACCATACCATCCTTTATTTCCCCTGCTAGAAGAATCCCTAAGAGAAAGAAAAGCATATGGACATGCAAAGATTTGTACAAAGACATTCACAGAAGCTTCATTTTTAATAGCCTCAAGCTGAATTCAACCCATGTTTCTCTTTACGGGTCAAGGGAAAAATCACAAAGTAATTTTTTTAAAAAATGAATTACATGCGACTTCATGACTGAATATCTACCAAAATAATTATGCTTAGTAAAAGAAAATGTACCCAAAATGTGTGTGCAGACTGCCCGATTCTATATAAGTAAACTCTAGAAAATTAAAACTTGGCTATAGTGGTACATAGATCATTGGAACTGAATGGAAAAATCAAATGTAGAACCACACTAATATAAAAAATTGATATTTTACGTACGTTCAACAATAATTCCATACAAAGAACAGTCTTTTGACAAGTTGTATAGAAATAATTAAAAAATCATATGCAGCTATGTGCAAAAGAATGAATCCTCAACTCTCATTGAACAGTGAGAAAATTAAAGCAAAATGCATAATAATGTTTATAACAACCTGAGTCATATAAAACAAAATGCTACTCAAAAATAACAGAAATGAACTATTGGTAATCACATCAATATGGATAAAGTTCGAATAATTTTACAAAGAGAAAGAAGTCAGATCTAAAATGCTGCATACCACATGATTTTATTTATATGACTTTCTGCAAAAAGCAAGCTATTGAGCAGAGACAGTGGTTTTCACAGTTTAGGTATGTGAGGAGATTGGTTAACTACAAAGGACAACATGAAAAAATGTTTATTAATAACCCAATTAATAAATGGGCAGATTAACTATACAAACACTTCTCAAAAGAAGAAATCCAAATGGTCAAAAAAATACATGGAAATGTTGTTCAACATCATTACTAATTAGGGAAAGGCAAATCAAAACTGCATTGAGATTCCATGTCACACCAGCCAGAATGGCAGTCATCAAGAATACAAATGATAAGAAATGGTGGAGAGGAGGTGGAGAAGAAGGAGCACTTTTACACTGTTATTCAGGCTATAAATTAGTACAGCCACTATGGAAAATAGTATGGAGGCTCCTCAAAAGATCAGGCACTTTATGACCAAGTCATACCATTCCTTGGTATTTACCCTGAAGAGTTAAAGTCAGCTTACTACAGTGATACATGCATACCCATGTTTATAGCAGCACAATTCACAATAGCCAATCTATGGAACCAGCCTAGATATCCATCAAAGGATGAATGGATAAAGAAAGTGTGGTATAAATACACAATGAATTTTGCAGGAAAATGGATGGAACTGGAGACCATCGTGTTAAGTGAAGTAAGTCAGACTGAGAAGGTTAAGGATCATATGTTTTATCTCATATGTGGAAGCTAAAGAGGAAAAAAGAAAACAAAAATGGAGGTGGATCTCCTCAAAATCAAAGGAAGATCAGTAGAGAAAAGGAACCAGGGAGTGGGAGGAAGGGAAGGAAGGAGGAAGTGCTAGGGAGGGATATTGACCAAATTATACTGCTATATTGTGTGCAGGTATGAATATATAACAGCAAATCTCATCAATATGTGCAACTATAATGCACCAAAAAATGTAGAAGGAAAGAAAGACTTTTTTTATTATGATAATGTTTGGTAGCATGGTTTTTGTGATAGATTGATATCTTTGTACATTTGTCCAAACCCATTAAACTATCCAACAAGTTGTATATTTTTTAATAAAACTGTCTTCATATAAATTAAAACCAAAATAAAGTAAAAATTGCTTTGGCAATATGTCACTAACAACGGTTTGTGTTTTGAAGAGATACATTGTTAGAATGACAGTCTAGCTTAAGATCCAAAAACAAGTCTAACTTCTCTGTATGAGTGAAATATTAGGGTTTTAGTTATTAATTTTAAATAACTAAAAGGATTCAAAATGAGATTTAGCAAAAATATGATCCAACTATGTTCTATTTTGTCAAATAAAATAGAAAATATGTCCATGGTTCTGAGCAAGATAGGCTTTTATAAACAAGAACTAATTTATACCATGGCATTTTACTCAGCAATTAGAAACAATGATTTTGCAGCCTTTGAAGGTAAATGGATGGCTATGGAAGAAATTATGCTGAGTGTGCTCAGCATAACCCAGAGAACCAAGGGTCGAATGTCTTCACTCTGTGGAGGCTGGAACTAGACCTACACCCTGGCCATTGAGAAAGGAGGTCTAGTGTCATGTTTTAAATCCAGATAAGGTGTAATGTCATACAACCTAATACATTTTTAGAGATGTTTTGGGAAAGGGAGGGGAGGGATAAGGGTGGGTAATTGGGGGGGCACTCTTGGGGCTAAATCTAATTTTCAGAATCTATATATTATATTATTTCATTAGAAGATTGTGTGATTGTTCAACAAATAAATTTCTGAATTAAAAAAAGAATGTTCTGCAGAGAGAGGAGGGTGTAATTGTTTTATCTAAGCAATTCTGTTTAAAGATTCTGTTAAGATTGAAAAGTCAAGCCAAAATTCAAAGCAGTCTTCACACACTTGCATCTGATTTATTTGTATACTTTATGCACATTTACAGTGTGGATACTAATGGTTTAAACTTTGTTATCTGAATGGTTTGATTTTGATATTCATTGCCTTTAGATATTAATTTTGTGTCCAGCAACCTGAGTAAGCATTTATTAGTGCCTATAACTAACCTGTAGTTCTTCCTTGAATTTTTCTCTGTATTCAATTCCATCATTTAAGGATAAAACAAGCTTGGCTTAACCCTTATGCAATCCTTACACATGTGGTCATTTTCCTTTTCTTTTTTCTTTGCAAGGACAATTGGCCCCCAAGACAAAGAGAATAGAAAACACGGACCACAAAGAGCCTCTGGCTCCTGGGATCAAAATTACAGGCTTTCAACTCTTTGCTGTTAAGTGTATGGATGGCAGGATCTTTGTTGCTCAGCCTATTGGTGCTGGGAGTTCATTTTGTCAAAACATAGTTATTGAATTCTGTCCAACTCTTTTTCTTATGCCACAGAGATCATTGGTATACTTTTCTCTTTCTATTAAAAGATACTGTATCAATATGCTGACTTAATTGAGTTTTGAATGTTCACTGAAACATTGAGACAATATTCCCAGCATGGAAATTATACCATATTTTTTGTTGTTGTTCTAATGTGTATGAATTTATTTTCTCTCTCTTTAATTTTCCTACGAATTTTTGTAATTTTAGAAGCTTTTGAGGGGAAGTAAACGGAAGGTTTCTACTCCATCTTTGAATATGACAAAACTCTAGTTACCCACTTCCACTGATTCCTCTGTTGTTTCCAGATGAGATCCCCAGTGTTACAAAGCACATAATAGAGACTGTTTTCCTGCCTACTTTGCAGCTAAGTTTGGTCATGTGACGGTGTTTTAAGGATAAGTAGGAAAGGATAAGTTGGAAAACAAGCAATTCCTACAGAAGCTGCCAGGTGTGATCAACCTACAGTCTACTGACAGTGGGGAGTCAACATTGTCCAGATACAGGAATGAAAGTTCATCATCCACAGAAGTTGGAGGTCTTTCTGATTTAAGTGCCAAGAATCAGTTCCAATCAGCACAACAATGCATAGAGCAGCAGGCTATAGCAGGAAAACAAACAGGTCAAGGCTCAGTGCTGATGGTGAGTGTGAGGAGAACCATCAAACTATCTCTATCTTTCCCTTCTGTGTTTCCTCTTATTATCTTGCCCTACACCTTATAAAGCTATTTTTTCATGTGCAGAAAATACATCTGCAAATATTCTACCATCACTCTATGGCTTTGGGGTGAATGCCCAATCCTAGCAAATTGAAAAATACTGAATATAAACTCCACTTGGCCTGAATTGGTAATGAGTCCAATTCTGGGTCAATATTGTTCTCATGGAGGAACATGACTTCTTACTGGTGATCACATGATTTTTGTAATAGAAGAACAGTTCCCACAAAGAAGGGGGGATTATGAATTCTGGACAAAGCAAAACTATAAATGACTAATACAGGCTTTCTGGGAGTAGGTAATGGGATGAATTGATTGTTTCAAGAGCAGTAGTATTTAGGACTCTATTCCCAGTGTGCTTTTCTACCAAGCATATCTCAAGTATGTTGGAATGAACAGAAACGTTCTCACTTAGAGCTTAGGCAGGCATTTGGAGCTCACCATGCTACGAGGACCAAGAACATCAGCCGGCAAGGTCCCAGACTCTACCAGGTGGAGGCAGGGGCTTCTGCCTTGTGGAATCACTCAGAATGAACAGTGCGAAGGCAAAGAGAGCCTGACATGCTTCCCGACAGATGATCTTCTCCTCCTCCATGTTCATAAGCCTCCCTAACGGAGAGTATCCTTGGGCCAGTCTTTCTTTCCATATTTAATTAACTGTCATATCCTCACCTTAGCTTTGTTGGTGAACTGTGCTTTCTGTGTGGAAGGGGCAGGGCTTCTTTCTACTTCATATTATCTAATCTCTAACTCAGCTTTGAACACAGACCTGAATCACTGCTGTCATTGCAGAACGAATGAGAAATACAATGAGACATTGTCTGGCAATCTCTACTCAGAAGCTTTGGGGGAGTTGAAGGTCTTTTTCTTTTCCTTACTGCACCATTATTGTAGTTACTGATCCTCACTAGTATTTGCCACCTAGTAATAACTCAGTACTTGTGACTGGAATGAATACATTAAAAAATATGTGAACTTGGTTGTAGCTCAGTGGTAGAGTGCATGCCTAACATGCATGAGGCCCTGGGGTCAAGCCCAGGTGCACACACACATGAAGGGTTCTCTAAGCCACTCATAATGGACATCAGGACAGATGGAGTTCCCAGCCAAATGCTGTTCATAGCTTCTGGCTTTGCGGGCTTTCTCTCTCAATCACACACCAAACCCCCCAGGCTGAACAATGTGATGGTCCAGGCATTAGTTAAGCCCAGATCCTAGCCATGTGGACTTCCATGTGTTTCCAGCCACAGCTATCATTCTGTCTCTAAAAATTTATGTCTTTAATATTTGAATCTGTGGGGAAGAAACCATGAGGAAAAATATAAGGCATAAAAATATGTGTTTCCTGGTTGTGTAGTTTAACATATGCTTTTAATTGCAAGAAAATCATTCAGTGAGGATTTTCCAAGTGCCTTACTATCATTACAGATGGTGTGGAAAGGTTAGATTACTTCCCCAACAACCAGTAGGACTGATGGCTTGAACATCCGGTCCCTCATCTTCTCAGACACCTCCCTTAGGTTAATATAATGTCCCATGACTTAAAATGCATTCCCCAAATCCATAAATACATAATTCAATATATGGTCATTGACTAAAACAAGTCCCAAATTCACAATTTCATAGTGTGAGGAAAAAAGTCACCTTCTCACGTCTATGCAGAAAGGAATTTAAAGTTCTTAAGAATTCCAATTTTAGGGGATGCCTGAGGCAAAGTTAACGTTTCAGTAAAATCTGGACAAAAGAACAAAGAGATCTGTGTGCCTGGGTTGAGAAATATCCTTGCCCAATATTTTAAAGGAAACAGTGAGACCCAAGTACATGTAGAGAAGGCAAGTTCAGCTCTCAGCACTGTTTCATTCAGCAGTTCTTCACACCACACAGCAAAGCCCTGTGTCATACTAAGTGGCAGAGGAGACAAGGTGTCTGCTAATTTGGAATTCTTAATCAGTAAGGTCTTTGGTATACAGGGCACTCAGAAATGAGTTTGTATGCTCTCTGAATCAGGCAATAATTAACATCTATTGATTCCTCCTAGCTCTGCCATGGAGAAGCAGAACTCTACAAAAGCATCTTGCTCATCCACAATGAATGGAGGAAAGGGATCATTAATACTGTCCTAGTTAGATTCTAGGAATTGTGACAGCTGCCTTATCTGTGTCACTTCAGTGGAGGGAGAAGCAAACTCAAGTGTTGAGCACCTAGCATGTGCTAGGCTCTGTGCTGTATGCCAACTTAACAATATGTCAATTAATGCAGCCGTCCTTGATGTGATTTACAGCTTTGCTGTGCCCCTGAGGCAAGTGATTCTTATAGGGGTTCAGAATCCTCCCTAAAATGCCTGCAGGTACTTGACAACACTGGGATTAAATCCAAGGTCTGTATCTGAAGCCAGAGCTCTGCATTTGACATTCATCCATTTGCTGCATCTGAGGATGCAGAGATAAACCAAGAAAACAACCTGCCCTTGGCTGTCCATTCACTTTAGTCCAAGAAAACAGACACTTGAGCAGTGTATTATGCACTGCAACCGAATGGTTACCATGCACTCAGAGTGACTCCTGTGTTGGACCAAAATTCTCACGATCGAGGAAAAATATATGGACATCCACTAAAATAAGTCCCAAATTCTAGAATTGAGGATTTATGGTTGGAAAAAGAGTACTGCCCTTTTAGTCTAGTATTTAATACATTATTCTAAATTGCTTGCTTTCTGGTTTCCCACTACATTTGTGGTTTCCTTGTGATTCTTCTTCTGCATCTGCTTCACCGGTCTACACCCCAAGGGATCAATGGCCATTTGTTTACTGAATCAGTGGATACAAGCGTAGATGAAGGGCAACCTTCACAGTCACTTTCCTAAGCAGTCTAGCCATAGCCAATTTGAAGAATATGGTGCATAAAGTGTGCTGCTTCAGGCAGGCAGGTGCAGTGGCAGTCTATAAAGAATAGGGAGCCTTGAAACCTGAGAGACTGCTTGGTAGAACTATGCGGAGTAAGAGGACTAGTAAAAGGCTGGATCAAAAAACAAAACTAACAGAAAGACAGGCATTTCAAGGTAAAATTAAGATACAGACTTAAATGATCGCTCCCCTTAGAGGTACTGTGAAAGAGGAGAGAAATGGAACTAAGAAATATTTACGAACAGTACCTTGCAGTGGGCACTTACTATTTTTTCTCATTTGATAGTTTTCAGAACACTTAAGTGGGAATAGATCTCCATTTTCTAGTAAAGGAAGCTCAGGCTAAAAAAATACAAATAATTGCATCTCCCTACAATAAACTGAGGAGCCAAGATTTGAACAAAGGTCTAATGATCCCAAATTGATGTTTTTCTCACTAATTCATGTCACCTTTCTAAACAAGATGAAGGGAAAGGAAGGAAGAGCTGAATTCTGGAATTAGAAAAATTTACAGCATACATCATTATGGAAATGCGTTTGCTGACTCAGAGTGATACGGAGGCCCCGCAAACACTCTCATTAAATGTGGTTGTAGACAAGCTCACCATTCTCAGCCGCAATAAGCATGATGTATTTATTTTCCATTCCCTCTCTGTGGCCAGAGATTCAAAGGATAAAGTTATTAAAAATCTTTGGAATATTTGCCTTCGCTGGTGCAAGGAGGGTGTGCTGGGTCTGCAAGGAGAATGTCCTAATTAGCAGGACTTCCTTACACCTGATGAAACTCATATATGAATCTACAGTCCCTGTCTGTATGCAAGGATCGTACAGTCGTTCAGAGTATACGTTTGCATCACAAATGAACCGATAACCTTCTTGCCTTAAGCAGAACAAGCTATTGACTTTCCACTGGAAAATAAAGTTGCCTGTTTCTTATCAGGCTGCTCAGAGTTCCAGCTGAAGATAGCTGGATTTGCATGCAGAGGGGGAAAGTTGGTTAGAGATTAATGAGGTATAAAGGAAAATGTTCAACCATAGTGCAGTTGCCAGACAGTCTCAGGTTCCAGTCTAGTGGCTTTTGCTACTGTGGGTGGAAGGTAAGTGGAGCATTCCCTTCTTCTAACTAACTTGGGCTATTGGCTATGAGTTTGGCTATTATTGGCTTAAGCTATCCGGCTATGAAGTATATTTTGTGACTCAGATATCTCCCACGCTTACTCATGCCGTCTGTCACCTTAGAATCCTTGGCTCCAATCCACATGGGCAAGGGGCCAGCCTTGACACCCAAGGCTGCTGACCCTATTTACATTCAGGGTTGTGGCTTCAAAGCTGCAATTCCAATTCTTGCTCATTTGTAACTCCTATACTCAGGCAGGGCAAATGTCCATCATATGGAACTTTACAGCTCATAGATGCCTATTTTTGCATCTGTATCACATAAGAGTTAGATAATGCATTGACATCTGGCCTAAAGGTGACCATAGACCCATGGGATGCAGTCATTAATTGGGGGTGTTCTGACCACTGCTAATGTAGACCAGGTGACCCCGGGCATGAAGTGGTAATAAAGAACACCCAAGCTCCTTGAGCTGTCCCTTCTCTGTCGAGTTTAATGATGCCACAAAGGAGGTATCCTAAGGTTCCCGTGTTCAGATTCTAAGCACACATTTTAAAGTAATGCTTCCGTCCAAAAGCAGCATTTAAAATGCCCTTCCTACTGCTCCAGGTCCCAGAACAACTGATCCTGCAAAGAAAATGCAAACTTCTGCTTAAGAGTTACTGCTTAAGAGTTACAGACCCAGGAAGCAACATGCAAGATTTGCATAAGCATCAACCACCACATGCAGGATTTAAGGACAATGCTGTGAGCTAATGCTACAGCAAAAGCAAGAACTACCCAGTTAAGTTGCTGAAGTCAGAAGCTTCCACCCCATTACAGACCACGCCACATGTCACAAGAGCAGGAGGAGAATTTCAACTCCGTAGAGATCCAACCACTCTGATGCTAGGGTTTGGGGTTCTTGACAGCCTTAGCAAAGAGAAGCTTTAGAGAGAGTGCCCGCCTCCTCTGCATTTCCTGTCCGTAAGCGTTTGTACCTAATCATGTTCAAGCCCCTTCACATGGTTTGAGCATCTTTATAAAAATTCTAGTTCGAAAGCATACAAAGAGTGGGAAGCAAAACACAAATGTCAGTAGAGATCCTTCCAGGGATTGTCACTAAGGATGCCTGCGCTGGATGCCTGCCTCAGCACTGAACAAACAGCTGCACCTCTTTGCAGAGAGCTGAGGGATTGTGCAACCCGTGAGGCTCATTCTGGAAGGAACCCAGACAGACCCTCTGCCTCTTCAGCTACTCAAGAGAGGGACATTCTACCATGTGTAGCTGAGTCTACCTCAAAACCTGGGGTATCTGGCCTGGGCAAAGTAAGAATTGGCAGGTATAAGGCCTTCAAGTCCCTAATTAGGCGAATCATTCAGCTCCCTGGAAGCTCTCCAGCAGTTTTGGCAAGCACGGAAAGCACGGTGTGTTTGGCATTAGAAGGGTGGGTACCTTCCATGAGCATGGCTTGAGCTGGATCAGCGTCTTCAGCTTTCAGCCCGACTTTCACACTTGAGGAGAGATTCTCTGTTCTCCCAAAGCATCCACTCCACTCTGGGTGCAGTGGTACATGCTTGTAATCCCAGTGACGTGGGAGGCTGAGGCAGGAGGATCACAAGTTCAAGGCCACTCATAGCAACTTAGTGAGGGCCTAAGCAACATAGTGAGACTGTCTCCAAGTAAAAACTAAAAAGGGTGGAGATGTAGCTCTGCGGTAAGGTGCCTCTGGCTGGGTTTTTGCCAGCTATCTCTGGGTTCACCCCCACGTAGGAGCCCCTGCCATGGCATCCTGGATGATTCTTCAAAGTTCTTAGCACTATTTTTTCTTATCTTTCTTTATGAACTTTAATTTTTATTTGCTGTCTGTTTCCCTCCAATAGAATGTAGAATGCAGAAGGACCTATCCCAAGTAGTTACTCAGTGAGCATGGAAAAACTCTACCCCATACATAAAATTGTAATTAACACATTATTTTTGAAGTCACCTTTATTAGTTAGGTCTATTTCCACTTAAGGCATTGAAAATCATCTTAATGAGACCAGAATTCAATAGGCATTTTCCCATCATACAACATCACAATGGCCAGAAGCAGCGAAGCCCAAAAGGGTCAAGATGATAGGCAGGAAGCAGGGGGTCCTCCATGGAAGTCCTCTGGACTCAGCCTCCTATGCATGGCGAAGGCACCAACACCCTCCACAGATCTGGTGAGCCTGAGATCCAGAGGTGGGTTGGATGCAAATGCTCACATCCTGTTCATGCTTGAAGTGGCACAGTGGGACCTCAAGCTGAGAGTGGGACTAGAGGATAATAGGGCCCCTTCCACGACTCAGTTTCACTTGAGAGAAAGCAGAGATAACTAAGTCCACACCACTAACAGTACTAACAACCCTGACCTAATGAATCAAGCTTACCTTCCCGGAGTGTGTCAGTGTTGCACTTGCAATGTAGACTTAACCCTCCAACCAACTTTGGTAAGTCTGCTTGAGCTCTAGGCCCAAGGCAGGGCTTGGATGCCAGGCATAAATCTCAGAACTGTCTTGGTGATTTTCAGAGAGCAAGGAAAGCAAGTCAGGCTCTTACTGTGGAAAGGTCAGTACTACTGAGAAGACCAAGTAACTAAATCCTATGCATGGCAGAAGAGAGTCTAAAAGAATAAATAAAACTTAGAATTTAGATGCTAACTTGAGGTAGAAGCAGAGGTAGATTAGGAGAAAAAGATATGGCGGAAACAGGGATGGAAACATAGGAGGGTGAAAGGAAAAGAGGCAGAGAGAGAGAGAGAGTGAGAAAGAACTAAAGGAGAAACAGGAGGGAGGGAGGGATAGAAGAGGGGACAGAGAGGAAAGCTGGCACATCTCAGCTTATTAGTATTTTGTCTCCTCTTCCTGGGCAAGAGCAGAGCCTGCCCCCAGGGGCGTCCAGCTGGGTCAAAAGAAAAGAATTAAGGCAAATAAAACACAAGAGAGTGCTTCAGCCAGACCTGGTGTGCACAGAGGGTTAACAGGTGGGTCTCCCCATTTCCTGCAGCTTCCCAGCTGTGACCCCATGATCATCAGCACCTGGTGGAATGTGGCTTTACACCCTCCCCATGGAGTTTCTCAGAGCTCAGATTTCAACCCATCCTTTATGCAGTTTAAAAATGTAATTGGTGCTCAAAAAGTAATTTTAGCCTGAATTGAATTGAGTCATGTTGGATGGGGTAGAATTCAATTCATGCTCTTCGCTGATGAGGCTATTAATAACCTTGACCCTTGTGCAAGCCACACTTAGCTGTAATTGACATGCCCCCTTACACGGAAACCTCATGATCAGGACCTTGAAAATCCATCATTGGTGACCACAGCAAGGGCAGCCTCTCAATCATCCATCATTGCCTGTCACTATCATAAAGGTAGTGGAACAAAGCAGGGCTTTAGAGTCTGAGACACTTGGGTGAATGCCTTCATTTTTGCACAGCTCTGTCCTAAGAGTAAGGTCTCTGGGACTTCGTCTTTGAATTCGTAATAATGGTGATGACACACTTACCTATGAAGTCGTTGTGCAGTTTGAATGGCAAGCTACAGGCTTGACCTAAGCCATAATATTTTATTTCTCAACTATTTTTCCCATCTTACTTTTCAGGTCAAATGGGCTCACTAGATTACATCTGAGACTCTCTTCTCTGATGTTTTAGTTACTTCTAGAGGAAAAAATGTAATTGTTAAGAGAAAAACTATTTGGCTTTTGATGGAGATTTGCTACTATGACCGTGGCTGCCTTGATACATCAGAATATAGTGACACTGTGAGTCCCATTAGGGTGAAAGCAAGTTAATCCACAAATATCTCAGAGACATTCATAGAAAAATGTGAGGGGACAAATTCATTAAGATCCAGACACTAGGCTACCATGAATCTCAAACCTCTTTGAACACGAAGAGGAAGATAATACCAATGACTATAATGGAGAAAAGCCGCATTATTTTTGTTTTGCAAATGAGTGAACCATGGTAATCTTCACTCACTCATTAAAATAATCATCCTCATGATAAATCATCTGACTATATTTGCAAGGCAATAAGGTAGATATTACAATTTGGAATGCTAAGTGCACATTTACGAAATATTTGTGAATTTCACCTTCCTTTTATTTCAAAAATAACAAATCCTCCCAAACTGGACACTTCTGTGTTGAAAGGATGCATATTTAACAGTTCCTGAGTCTTTGTTTACAAAGTTCCCATGGAAACATTTTTCATTAAATTAGCATCGAAAAACATTAGTCAGTATTCCACTAGATCCTGAAAAGAGTTTTTTCCCCTTAACAAATATTTAATGTTTCTATGTTGATAAGATCTTTTGAAAATTCATAAATTGTATCCACAGAAAAATGTACATCCAAACCCACACACACACAGTTGGTAGACTGTGTCAGGCACTTTCCCCACAAAGCCAGCATTACAGACGTCAGAACTGAGCTCTGAGGCCAACAGGGAAACTGTCAGGAAGGAAACTCAGAGGCAAAGCCCCCCCGCCCCATACTCCTCACTACCTGGGAACATAGAGGCCCGAAAATTACACCCACCTACTGGGCCGACAGGGAAAGGTCCTTGAACTAGCAAATGGCATTATACTAAGTTAGGAAAGTTGGAAAAGCCATACAATGGGCCACTCAGCCTTGAACAGACAATATCAAGCAATATTCATTGACACAGAACATTGTTTACAAATGTTTAATAAAAAATAGTTTGTAAAATCAAGCTCACACGCATATATGGTAATCACACTCAGGGGAAAAAGTTTTAACTATGGTTATCTTTGGTGAAGTCATGAGAGCGAGTTTTTCCACTTTCTTGTTTGTTTGTTTAACCTTTAATTAGTTTCAGTTTTCATTTCTATGTTGTGCTTATATTGTTCACAAAAGAAAAGATACTTATTCTTAATATTGTATGGGAATTTACTGAAGTATACTTTTAAACAAAAGTCTTTTTTTTTTTTTAAACCAGGGGCTAAACCCAAGGTCACTTAGCCACTGAGCCACATCCCTTGCCCTTATGTTTATTTATTTATTTATTTTTAGTTTGAGACTGTGTCTTGCCAGGTTGCTTAGGGTCTCGCTAAGTTACTAAGGCTGGCTTTGAACTTGCTTGCTCCTGCCTCAGCCCCCTGAGCCACTGGAATTACAGGATTCTGATCTTTATTAGGAACAGAAAGTAGAAGAAATGAGACCAGAAACTTTAAACCCAATTTTATGGAAATTCATATCACAAATCAATACAAAACTCCAAAGTGAATTACTGTGGTCATTCATTTTTAAGTCACAAAATAGATTTAGTTGCCAGCTCCATTCCTAGCCAACACACTAAGTCCTTAAACACTCAGTCCTTCTGACATAAGGCATCAGTGATTGGAGACAGCATGACAAGCTGCCTTCCTTAAGGACAAACACAGTAGCTTTGTGCTATGAAACTAACATTGACATTCAGAAAGCAGTAGAACATCAAAGTATAAATAAAAACTACCTATAAACAACTCCGAATCTTAAAAAAAAATAGTTAAATTCAGTATTAGTTTTATAGCTCTACAATTTATTGATTAAAATTAGCAAACTGGTATCAAATGGCATAGAACGCACAAATGCATATGTTCAGTGTTTTAACATTTACCATTTTGTAAAAAGCAGGTTTACATGTAATTAAAGGCATCTAAAAATATGACCTAAGCAAATGTCCTATTGATTGTTTTTCCTTATTGTTGTAATGTTTTGACATATTGCTATATTGAAAAATTACTTTTCCGTTTAGCTACATTTTAGATCTGCACCATGGTATTACAGACTTATGATTTATTGGAGTTATGAGTCTTCCATGCAGGTGTAACTAAAAATTGCTTTGTATAGAATTTTTAGTTCATTATGCTTCTTTGAAGATTTGTGGTTTTGTTAACGGACAGTCTGTTCTCTACTTCACAACTCCATACTGATAAAAAGATAGCTAAGACAGGATAGAAAATATTCACATAAAAGTCAAGCTGGAGACCATACTCAGATCTATAAATCAAGAATAAAATATAAAAGACATAAATATTGAAAATCAAGAAATAATATTATAATTTGAAGGAGACATGAATATATACATGAAAATTAAAAAACAGATAAATTATTAGAGGTCATAGTTGAACTTAAAAATTTCCTAGATACAAGGTCAAATAAGAAATAGTTTCTACATATCAGCTTCAAAAGTTTGAAATGAAATTTAAAATGTTTATCATTTAAAATATTCTTGACATATGGAATCATTATAATTCCAAATAAAATTCCAGTAGATATTTTGAGGAAATGAAAGAGCTCATTTCAATCTTACATGGAAATGCAAAGGTCTAAAAGTACAAAAAGTATGCTTGAAAAGATCCAATGATGATATGACCAGATATTAACAGTTTTCTAAATTATAGTGATGTGGGTTTTGTATAAGAGTCAGTAAAGAGAAACACCAGAACAGAATGGAGAGTCCAAGAGCAGGCTAACGTGTTTGCATGTTTATAATAATCATTTTATAACAAAATTCTTCTGAATTGTCAGAGAAGAAAACACTGTTTTTCAATAATAGTAGCCTGGCGTAGAACTTTCTACATTTTAAACCAAAAAGCAAGTCTTAGCAAACACACAAAAAAGTTTCACAGAATTCCCTGCATCTTATCAGATCATAATGGAATGAAATTAGAAATCAACAGCAAAACACTGTACAAACTAGGCTCCGTGAAGATTGAGCGACAGATATGCTCTTAAATACCGAATAAGTGATGGAAGAAATCAGGGACAAAATTTTAAAATTCTCAGAATTGACCAAGAACAGAGATACACATTCATACATGTTTTCTTTCATATGTGGAAACTAGAGAGGAATAAAAGTAAATAAATAAGTAAATAAGGAGTGGGCAGGGATGGGGACTTTTATGAAAATAAAAGGCAGATCCATAGAATAAGGAAGGACTGGAAGGTGGAAAAGAGGGGGTATGGGGACAGAAATTTATCAAATTATGTCATGTGCAAGGATGAAAATGTCTTGCTGAGTCCCACTTTCATGTGAAATAATAATGTGCCAATAAAAATTTAAAAGAAATTAAAATTAAAGCAGATGGATAAATGCAAAAATAATAATAATAATAATAATAGGAGTTGGTTCAATTAAATAGCAACATGAAATCAGTGGTGGTTTGGGTTGTTGCGGTACTGTGGATTGAACCTATGGCCTACTAAGGTATACCCACAGCCCTTTCTATTTTTATGTTGAGTTGATTCTCTTTTGAATAACTGTTCTTCTAGTGTAATGTTTCTCTACGCTGGTTTTCATTTTTACTTTATAAAATATTATATTGAATAAGTTTTGCAGGGCAGGCTTTCTACTTATGAATTCTTCTAGTTTTTGTTTACCATGAAAGGTTTTTGTTTCATTTTCAAATAAGAAGCTTCATTTTTCTGGGCATGGTATTTTTGGTTGGCACCCATATTCTTCAGAGTTTGGTAGAAACTATTCTAAGCCCACCTTGCTTTGGGGGTCTGAGTTGAGAATCAGTTGAGATCTGCATTGGTTTTCCTCTAAGTGTGATCTGTAATTTTCTCTTACAACTTTTAAAATTCTGCCCTTGTTCTGTATGTTACGCATTGTCGTAATGATGTGCCTTGGAGTGGGTCTAATTTGATTTTGTATATTTGGAGTCCTATATGCCTCCTGAATTTGAGTTTCCATTTCATTCCTAAGGTATGGGAGATTTTTTGATATTATTTCATTGAAAAGATTGTGCGTTCCATTAGAGTGTGCTTCAGACTCTTCATCCACCCCAACAATTCTCAAATTTGGTCTCTGATGTTATCCCAGATTTCTTGAATATTCTGGTTTTGGCCTCTTAACATCTTTCTCTATGGACTGGTTTATTTTCAAGATTATACACTTTCAATCCAAAGTCTGAAAATCTTCCTTCCACATGCTCTGATCTATTGGTGATGCTTTCCACTGAATTTCTAATTTGGTTCATTGATTCTTCATTGCAAGGATTTCCATTTGATTCTTCTCCAGAATCTCTATCTCTTTTTTGAAGTGATCTTTCACTTCCTGTATTTCCTCTCTGAATTCCTTCCTTACAGTGTCCATTAGCTCATAGAACAGTTTAAGCATGAATTTTCTAAATTCTTTAATATTTTTTCCACTATAGTGTTGTTGAGGTCTGTTGTTGAAGTCTTATGCATGGTTTGGGATAGTGTGTTCCCTAGCTTTTTCATGTAGTTTGTGTGTCTACTCATCTGTCAGTATTGCTATGGTTTCTTATTTTACATGAAGAGTTGTTTAGTGAGCTTTTTGTTTTTAGGAGCTCTGGGTTGGGTGAACTTCAGGCACTGCTATTTTAATTCAATGTGTGACCTCTGCTGATCCCAAATTCAGCCCCAATTAAAGAGCTACTGCTGAGAGCTGCTAACTATAGCCCCTTCTAAGCCAATCTTGTTCTACTCAACTTCGTAAGAATAACAATTTGTTGCAATTGTCCTCTTCAGTTCCTCAAATGCAGGTGTGAACCTATAAGAGAATTCTCTCTACTCTGTTCTTATTCGCTGCTTTCCTTTGGTGTACTTCAAGACCAGAGAATAGCAACCTAGTTTGTTTCTGCCATATTCAAACAGCTTTCTTTATATTTTGAGACAACATCACTAAGTTGCTGAGGTTGGCCTCAAGTGTACAATCCTTGTATCTCAGTCTTCCAAGTCTCTGGGATTACAGACATGCACTACTGGATTTGGCTAATATGATTCTTATATTTTTACTTTCCACGTAAAAAGAATTGTCAGTTGGATTATGTGTCTAAATGTGAAAGGAAAGCAACAAAGTGCCCTAAGGATAATAGTGGAAGATAACTATGGATTTTGGGGTAAATGGAGTGGTTTTCACAAGAGAACACAGTAAAATACAAACTGTACAGAAAAAATTAGATAAATTGAACTTCACTAAAATAAAAATTCTGTTTATCCAAAGTCATAATGCACAAAGAAAATGAATATGGAAAATATATTTATAACATGCACAGACAACAAAGGGCTCCATCCTATATATAAATAATTTTAGATGTCAATTATAAAAATGTGTAATTGTAATTGTAAGTGGACAATTTGGAATTTTAAAGGATGATTTGTAAAGAAAGATATGCTAATATCTTTGTATAAGAAAGATATGCACATAAAAATGTGATCCACCTTGTTAGTCTTTATTATAATGAAAATTAAAACCCAAGTTTAAGGATACTATGTATATACACTAGAATGGCTGGAATGTGGAGGAGTGGCCCCACACATTGTTCACAGGAATGTGCACATCGGTGCAAACCCTGAGGAAAGCTACATGGCAGTACTTTCTAACGTTGAACCCCGCAGGATCCTGCAACTTGCTATTACAGAAGTATATAATCTATAAAAGTCCGTGCTTATCGCACCAAAGACTCCACAAAAATGCACAAGAGCATTATTTATAAACAGCCAAAACTAAGAATGACACAAATGTTGGTGAAAAGACAATGGATGAATAAATTGAAATGTTAATTCAACTGTGTATAAAACGGACCTGATCTATACAATGATAGTAACTGCTTGTATAAACAACATTTGAATGAAAAACAGTTTATTTTCATCTATAAAAGATGTGAGGTCAGACAGACTAATCTACAGTGATGAAGATCAAGGTGTTATTTCCTATTAGAGTAGAATGGTCCCTGGAAAGATCCAAGAGGGAGGCTTTGGGATCCACATAATGCTTTCTATTCCATGAATTATGGTTATAAGGGCATGTTTGCTTTAGACTGAAAAACAGAGGTGATCAAATAAAAACGCATAAGATTTAGTGCACGTTGCTGTATGTCATAATAACAGTACAAAGCAGTTGACTTGTCACTTGTCATGCTGACAGAAGGAGGTAGACTTAGGATTACAGCAGCAAAAACACAACAATAGAATTTAACTTCATGCAGCAGCCTACGAGCTCACAGTTAGAACATGCATAGAGGCCAGTGGTGACCTGTGTCACCCACCCTTCACCCTGAGAGTTTTTAATGATCAAATAAGCTAATAAATGAATTTACCAAGTCCTTGTGATAAGAAAGGGCAGACTAGGAGAACTGACACCAACATCCCATGCACACCGCACCCTGACGCCATCCCAGGGTCACGTTCACAGGTATGAAAGAGCCAGCTACTGAAAGGGTGTTCAATTCATTTTACACACTTCATTTGCTCAGTGTAAGATATAATGTTAGGATTCCATCATAAGCCTAAGGCATTATGGTCCGTGCCAGGCAGAAGAGCAATCAAGCTGCGTTTGCTCTTAACTCGTATCTGTGTCCACTCATCATACTCCCGATGAGCCGCTGCCCTGCAGATCTCCCAGACAGGCTCCCTTCAATTTCAATGAACACATATTTATGTGCTTCTGCCCTGTGCAAGTTGAGACTTGTTTGTCAGCATCGCTGTTTACTCATTACTTTTTACTCTAGATGTAGATGAGCTTAGGCTAGCAATTGATCAGTGTGTGAGTGCAGGGTATGAGCAGAAAGGTTGGGGTAGTGAATTTGTTCAAGTGGGGATGGAAGTCTTGCTATTTGGTACCAAGTTCTCAAAAGTTGCAGCTTAGGAAACCAAATAGAAATATTAGACCTTCTGAAGAGCTATAATAGGGCTAGAATATAATGAGAAGCAGTCAAGAATCAGTTTACTAAAAGCAAATAAAATTGGGATAGACACGAGTAGGAGGGAAGGTGAAAGAGTTTGGCAAGATGGTCAAAGATGACACTGTTGGGCTAGGAGCTTAGCTCAGGGTAGAGTTATGTTTAGCTTGATCGAGGGATTGATCTCAATCCCCAGCACCAAAAACAAGCCAACGGAGATGACATCATTACCATAATGGATGGGTAAGTGTGGCTTTAAGGAACAAGGCCAGGGCCAGCAATGACCTGTGTCATAAGCACAAAACACAAAGTTAAAGAAGAACCGAAAAAGAAGAAGAGGAGGAAGAAGAAGAAGGAGAAAAAGAAGGAGGAAATGGGGGAAGGGGAGGAGGAGAAAGAAGGAGAAGAAGAAGAACCAAAGAAGAAGGAAGAGGAGGAAGAGAAGGAGGAGGAGGAGGATGGTAAAGGAAAAGAAAAAAACATAATCATTAAAAAGAACCCTTGACAGGGAGGAGTGTGAAGTCACAGCCACACTTGGAGAGCCTTCCTCTTCCTTATTAGCATTGGTACCCAGGACCAGATAACTGCTGTGGGCCACACCCTTCACTCTGCAGGGTGTTTAGCAACATCGCAGGCCTGTACCTCTATGCCAGTAACATGCATTCTCCCCACAAGTGACAACCTAAAACATGTCTACAAGCATCCCTGGAAGTGAGGGTGCCAAGTCATAGCTGATCAAGTCCACTAGGCCGAATGGAAAGGAGTTAGAAGTGAACAGTAGGACTCTTGCCTGGGTCGTGTGTGCTGTGTGGAATTCCACTCCAGCACAGCATCTAGGAAGTTGTACACATGTTGCTCCAGGAGCACATTCATTTCTATGCTTCCAAACGATCAGAATTAAAGAATTCCCCAAAGCTGATTACCAGGTGGACAGACGTACTTAAGTTGGCCCAACTCTACCGCTAAATACAATATTCAGGGGGTTGTGGAGACATCTCTGATGGCAGCGTCCCCAGTGTCCCCTGAGCTGGGCTGCTGTTTGTTCCAGAAGGTGCTCATGGTCTGTCAATATTGCACCAGATAATCCTGGGACAGCCCCTTGCCAAAGTTGTGATGCAGGCATAGACATCGCACATGCCGTTCAGCAGATCAGTATTAAGTAGCCACCTGGTAAAATTGCATTAGCTGCTGAGAAAACAATAGTTCAAGAAGAAAAGCACGATCCCTGGCTTGGGAACTTGAGAGTCTGGTGAACTGCTTCAAGTTCAAAGGCGGGAGAGGGGCTTCTGGTGTAGGACTCTTAGAAAGCCTAGATCTAGGAGGCCTAAGAATCTAGTTTCACAGCTGTTGAAGTCACCATTGGATTTTAACCTCAGGCCACTTAAAAAATGACCCACAGCTTACTTCTATCATCACTCACACAGGAAGACAGAGGAAAAGATGGCGAATCCTGCTAGGTTTGTCCAGGGATAGAAACTTTACTCGGCAGACTGAGGACTCTGCCTCCAACCGGCAACCGAAGTGACTAATGGTGCTTCTATAGAGCGGGAGAGGCGCTGAAGACAGTGGCCACAGCAATCTGAGGATACTTCTGCAGCTGAGTGCTCTAGAAATTTCCTCCTGATCTTGCATTCCTGCCCACTCACCTGCCCATGAGTGGAACAATATTTTCACAGTGTGAGTAAATATGAAAGATCATGACCTCTGACCCTGTACTTATTTTCTTAGATTTAAAAGCTGCTGCCTGACTTTAGGCAGCAACCTACATTTTTCCTTTCTATTTGAATGTACTGTTTGTGATTTTTCATTAGCAATGTAGACATAACCAGCAACAAAAGACACAGTGGCCATGTAGTGACCATATTTTTCTATGAAATTTTGCAAAATTGTTTTCCAGTGATTAATCCAGCTGGAAAAGTTCCCCTTAGCACTCTCTCCAGAGAGTGAATTCCAGAGAAATTTCTGACTTGTATAATGTCAAAGATGGTGACATCCTGTGACAACAAGAGCGTTTATGTTATTACTGCCATGATTATTTTATTTTGTCATTTTCCTTTTGTTCTGGGCACATCATCAATAGCAAGATTGTTCTACATGTACCAGGATTTGCGGTAAAATTGAAGTCAAAAAGTGTTTTGACACAGTGTTTGGCAGACTGCATTTTCTAATAAGAACATGTCACGTATTCATAGGAATTGTGCACTTAGTGAATTCACAATAAAAGGAATCCTGTTTATTAGCCAGGGTGATGTTTACATCACGGACAGGAAGTGTTAGTTCACGGAGCAATGGCAGAGTGTGTCTTAGAATTCCCAGTTCCTTAGAAGGAAATGTGGAATGAACATTTTGCTATCAGACAATATTTTGACATATTATGGAGCCATGATACAATGAGCCTCTTACCTCTGAAAAACTTTCATTGGTCTCTAGTTCAAAAAATCAGGAGTACAAGCTGTAGCTCCAGACCTGATCTAAAACCCCCTTCATCAGAACTGCTTCTCCGCATCTCTGCAGCATTGTTTCTGAAAGAGCCATCTGGACAGAGCTTCATCAACAGAAAGAACATCAAAACGAGGGATGAACCTTGGCAGCGTTCCAAGGCCACCAGACTCACACCATGCAGTGTGGCAGCACAGTGGAAAAGTTTCAATTTTGGAGGGGCTTGAACTTGAATCTCCTGAATTCCTGTTTCATGCATTTAATACCCCCTGCCCTCCGATTTCCGACACATCGAGTAGTGATTATAATAACACCATCATCATAAAGTCATCAGGAAATAACCTGTATTGACACACAGGCAGTGCCTGGAAAACTTACTTCCTGGCAGGTAGCACTTGTATTAGCCACTTGGTGGCCAGAACACAGGCATGGGCGAGGGGCCACAGGATGCCCTCTGCAGTATCTCACAGGGCAGGAAGCTTTGCTCTGTGTCCCAGAGCTCAGAGCCAAGTCTGATACCAGGTGGACATTGGGTATCTGAAATAAAAGAGGAAAGATCCTGACACCCTCCTGCCACAAAATACCTAGAAAGGGGAGACAAAGTTAAAACATCACTCTCACCCTGAACCTAACTGCAGATCACATAAGGGAAGGAAGCTGAATATGATGAAGCACGTGCCCCGGCAGACAGTCATGCCCGAAGCCACTACCTGCCTTAGGACACTGCAGTCCCAGAAGGCCTGGATGCGGCATCCTGGCATCCGTGCAGAAGGACCCAAGGCATTCGGGGGGTTCACAGGAGGGAGATTAGACCTGAGAACAAGGCAGGGTGCTGGAACCTGCAGAGAAGGAGTCCCTCAGGGAAATGGGACCCAGGGAACATGCAGGCTCCAGCGGCTGGCAGCGTCCCAGCGCTGAGTGGAGAGACAACAAAAACATGCCCTGAGGATTCAGGCCAGCAAGACAGCCCTGGGCTTCAAGGTCACACAAACCTGCACAAAAACAAAGAGACAAGCATAGAAACCCCCACAAAACTCACAACTTCAAATTATACCGCATTTGCCTAAGGTGAGGAAATAACAGCATTTCTACACATCCTCAACCAAGAACTCAAAGAATCACCAAAAACAGAGTTTGAAAACCTGAAATGAGCAGGGTGTGCTGGCGTTTGCCTGTAATCCCAGGAGCTTGGAAGGCTGAAGCAGGAAGATCTCAAGTTCAAAGCCACCCTCAGCAACTTAGCCAGAGCCGTCTCAAATAAATAATAATAATAATAATATTGAAAGAAGAAAAAAAATTAATAAAAAAGAAAAGAATGAAAAAAGGCTGGGGCTGTGGCTCAGTGGTTAAGCCCCTCTGGGTTTAATCCCTGGCACAGAAAAAAAAAAAAACAAAACAAAACCTGAAGATAACACAAAACTCAAAGAAACTATCAACAAAAATCAACAGAAACAACAGAATTTTTCAAAATCATAAAGAGGAATATTGGCTATGTTTCAAAAAATTAAATGTAGGGAAAACAAAAAAGTGGAAAGAAATATTTAAAGCAGAACACACTATTTAAAACAAATTATAAATGTATTTAATTAAAAGAATAGATTCTAAGACTGCTTTAAAAACATGTTGGCTTATGAATGTCATAAAACATCAAATCATAGAGAGACAACAAGGTTGAAAGTTTAGGATAGGAAAATATGTGTCATATAACACAAATAAAAAAGAAACTAGCTATAGGCTTGGAATTGAGAAGAGATTAAGTAAAAATGTCGAAGTGTAACAGTATGTTTCAAATACATATAAAGCAAAACTTGACAAGAATACAGAGAAAATTTATAAATATAATGAAAAATTTTACCCAGTCCTCTTAGGAATCAAAAGGAAACAAATAAAAACAGGGATGTGCAGATTTACAGGAAACACTGTTGGCAAGTTTGATCTAAACATAGATTCCTAATCTAACTATTGTGAGAAACACATAATTTTCAGGCAAACGTGAAAGTTTTACATTTAGTGGTCATTTTGTAAACAATAAACAAATTCACCATAAGTTTTAAAATATCGACTTCAGTCTCTCATCAGAAAATATTTTAGAAGTCACTAACATCAGATAAACCTGGTTTCGGAATTTCCTGCTAAATGCTTCAAGTATCAAAAACGGAGTCAGAATGGAAATATACAATTCTGTAACACCAATATTGAAGGAAAATGAAGTACTGGTTGAGCTCTGAAGGCCCCCAGGAAGGGACATGTGGTACCTGGTCCCGCAGGTGAGTGAGGGATGTGACTGTTCAGAGGTGGGGCTGGCGGTTGGACGAGAAGGGAGCACTTGGATCTCCACGTAGCACTACCCAAACTTCACCTTTACGTGGAATCAAGACTTCAATGTGGGGCTGGAGCAGTGGCTCAGCCGATACAGCTCTTGCCTGGCATGCACGAGGACACAAGTTCAAACCCCAGCACCACATACACAACAGAGTGTCACAGCAATGACAACCACATGAGAAACCAAATAATATTGATTCTCTCTTCCTCTCTTCTCTCACCGTCCCTCTCTCTTAAAAGTAAAAAAAAAAAAAAATCAATATTGAGTAGCAAAACCTTTATAAATACAGTCTATATAGGCATTATGAATTGAGGTTGGAATTTCTTTAAAGGAAGACAAAAGATTTTAAACTAATAAAGAGGAAGGAGCTGGGAGTGCAACACAGGGGCAGAGAGCTTACCTTGGTCTTCATGCACAAGGCCCTGGGTTCAGTTCCTGGTACCCATAAAAATAAATAAATAAATAAAAACAAGAAAGAATGAACAGATTGATGAATTTGACTAAGTTAAAATTAAGAATGTGCATGTGGGAACACACACACACACACACACACACACACACACACACACACACATATTCCTAAATTATCAAGGTACATGAAGAGATAAGCCCAAAATTGGAAGATTGTCTCTTTAGCCCTTTTGCCAAACACTGAGGCTAAAACAGAATAAATTTTCAAGAAACATTTGTTGAATTATTAAGAGAAAAGAAAGGAGGAAGGAGGGCAGAATAGAGGAGGAGGAGGACATCAATGTTACCTGTGTGCCCAGGACATCCTAAGCGGGGCAGTTTCCCAGGGGAAGAAGGCCTCTCCTGCAGTCACTAAGGCCTTCTTTGGTGCCGTGCTCTGACACCCTTCCTATGAACGGCTAAGCAGGAACTGCAGTGTGCACCACAGGCAATTAGTGATGGTGTGCGTCCTCCGCCGGCAGGGTATGGAGGGAGAGCAGAGGAAAGAACAAGGGTCAGGTGCCCGGCAGGCTTGGGACCACTGCTCCCACCAGCCTCACCATGTGATCCTGGAATTTGATTGTCAGTGTCTATCTCAGTTTCCATATCTGCAAAGCTTAGATAACATGCAGCTTGCGGGTTAGATGTGAGAGTCAAATGCATTTGAGAGAACGTCTCTGAAACCCCTAGGCAGGACCTGGCACTAGATCAGTGCTCTGAACTGTTCATTTCCTCCCTAAGGCTTTCAGACTCTGGGCTTTGCTTAGGGGCTGCTCTACGTCTCTCCTCCCCCAGGACAGATGGAGTGGCAGAGAACATTCAGGAACCAGAGCCCTGCCCATTTCACCACCCTGCTGATTGAATACCTAAGTCAGCAGAGTGGCTATTGAGATTTTCTTTGGAGTGTTCTTTCCTCCAAGGTGGAGGCCAAAGCAACTGCAGCATGCAGCTGGAATGTATAAGGCAGGAAACCGTTCCCACTGTGCTGCCTGGGTGGGTAATTCCCTGACCAAGCTGAAACAGGGACCTTTACAAGAGCCTCCAAGGTCTGAATGAAATGTTTTCCCTGGCTCTGGGCTCCAGCCTGGGTTAACAGCAGAGACACTGGCAAAACACTGAGCCCGGCTTTGTGTTTTCTTTTCTGTGGAATGTGACTTCGGCCTCAGGACTGAGGGTGGGTTATTTCTCCTTACATAACCATTTATGTTCAGATATTAATAGGGAAGGTTCTCTTAGTGGTTTCAAAGCTGGGATCACCTATGTGAAGAATCTCCAACAAGAGTGAAGACAGACTGGGGAGTCCAGTCTCCATTATGAGAGGTGCACAGGGGAAAAGGGATAGAAAGGGAGAATTTCAACACACACACACACACACACACACACACACACACATCCACACATCCACGCACACGCACACATACCTGTCTGCCTAGAGAGGATCAGAGAAAGACTGAAAAGGAGGTTGCAGCGTCTGTGACTTCCTCCAGATCTTGATCTTATTTTTGCTGATCTGACATGTTGGTTTCCATAGCAACATAGGATGGCCTGGATAACACGTGAAGTTAATTTTAAGAGGTCTGTAGAGCCAGGCAGAGCATTTTTCAATGAAAGTTTCTTTTCTTTTTCTTTCTTTCTTTCTTTTTTTTTTTTCCTGAGAAACTGCAGTCACTGGGCTCAAGGAAGTGGAATACGTGTGGACTTGGTAGCAATGATACTCTTGAGCTAGGAAAAACAAATGTCTTGCTCCTTTTAGTTTTAGGTTTCCAAAATTAGCAATAAGAAATACAGGCTTGAAAAAATCCTTGCTATTGGTGCTTAACCAGTCAAACAAAATATCCTAAGACAAAAGATCGGTCTACCCTCTGAGGCAGAGGTCATACCGCTCTCATAGGATATGATCAAAACAAGGGTTGAGAAATTAGAATGGGTGATCCCAGGAGTGACAGACATGGAAAGAGTTGCTAGTGCTGCAGACCCTGCACTAGGCCTTGGAGAGTCCAGGTCTGCTTGTGATTAATAGGTTGCTGCATAATCAAGGTGCGATAGGGACTGTGAATTCATACAAGTGACATATGGCCTGAGCTCTCATAAAATCTATGCTTATCAAAAACAAGCTCCTAGAAATGGATGATATTGTGGGGAGAGGTGATGATGATTATTTGAGAATGTATAGAAAAAAATAATCATTACCTTGCACCCCATATGTTTGGAGAAGGGTGAGTCTGGGAAACACTTCTTGAAAGAGTTAGTTTCAGAACTCACTTTTTTAAAAAAAATTTTTTTATTAAGGAGTTGAGTTACTGTACAATCATACATGCATATAAAGTAACAATATGATATTCATTTGTTCCTTAACCAGAATTACCCCATCATTGCCCACACCTCAGTCTCTTGATTATTCTATATTTTGCCCCTACAAGGAAAGTCAGGTGTTGGATGCTCCATACAAGAAACTGGAGTGATGGGGAAAGAGACCACTTGGAGAAACACACGGAGGTGTGGACTGAAGTACCCAGTGGGGGAAGGAGGTAGAAGCGGGTGGAATGAAGTTGTAAGACAGAGTCCAAAAGAGGATACAATTAGAAAGATGATGTGGATCAAAATGTGAAGAGGTCGAGGGCCTCTTTGTAGGTGGGATGCAGAAGAGTTGAAAGTCTTATGTGTGGCAGGACAGGATCAGATCAGTATTTTTGACGATCTTTGTGGTTATATCTGTGGAAAACTAGACAGGCCTGAAGATGGCTAGTGCTCAGAGACCAGGAGGAGAAGGGAGCACTGGAACCAAGCCAGCACAGCTCCAGGAGAAGACAATGCACATATTTAAGGACTATTCCAGCTGGAGGAACTAACTGACTGGAGGTGGTAAACTGGGAACCAAAAGACCTTCATAGGCACTCTCTACTCTCGGCCTGGACGTGGGCTGTGAAGTTAATTCACACTGCTTCTATTCAAAGCTGACATTGCCTCTCTGTACATTCCTATGTTTATACTGAACACTGAAAAGTCTGAATTTGAATGAAAACTGTATTTATGAGATATCAGGAAGGATAAACTATGAGATTGACTAGAATATATTTTTCCAAAGGATAATGAGGAAGAGTTGCCTTACTGGATATAAAGAATCATAAATCTCTTACCTCCAAGGTTACACGGAAAGCATATTAGAATTGTGAAAATAAAACAGTATTTGTAGACAGAACACATCGAAGTGTTTTGTTTTTTGTTTTTTTTTTTTTTAGAGAGACAGAATCAGTTTTTATTGAGTTTTTCACATGGCTTTCGTTGCTCTGATATTTAGTTGTGTACGTGGGTGCTGGGGTTTGAACCTGTGTACTTGCGCAAGCCAGGCAAGCACCATAACCACCGAGCCACCACTCCAGCCCCTGAAGTGTTTTGTTTATTCATGAAATAATGGCTGAGGAGCTGGTTACATTTTGGAAAAGTAATATATAATGTCAATTTATAACCAAATTAAATATTTCTATAACAAACAATTCAAAAGAAAATATATGTGTATTATTACACAAAAGAATGAAAAAGACTTCACCAGCTACTTTTCCAAAAGCACAGCATAAAGGCAAGTATGAATCAATTGGATTAAAATAGAAGCTTTCTGCTTCCTCCAATGTCATAAGTGAAATCAAAAGATAATGAACTATCATAAAATTGGCATTGTGTATGACAACAAACTTAATACCCTAGTATTTAAATAACTCTGGTAAAATGCTCCAAAAAAGAAAAATTCCTAGCGAAAAAATAAGCCAAAGTGTGAACTGGAAAAGCATATTAGAGATACAAAAACACAATGTACAAAGTTACATAGTTGGAGTACAGCAATAGAGAACTAATAAATTTAAAAAAATCAAAAGGATGCAAAACAGTACAAAGGTTCCTTTTTGTTTGTTTGCTTTAGATATTTATGCACTTAGCAATTTGCAGAAGAAAACTAGCTATAGTACATGCACAATAGTATCAGCAGTGGATTTTGTTTGGTGAATTGAACTAAAATGAACAGAATTCAAGCACTAGACATCAAGGAAGCCTGATAATTCGTTATTTTTAGAGTCTAAATCACATGGAAAAAACTTAGTCATTCTTTAACCTTTTCTAATGCCACTCAACAATTAAAGTTAATTTCTTCTTGCTGTGTGCTTACGGGGAAGTATAGTCTAGTCATTGACATCTGAAAAATATCAAGGTTCAAGATCTATATTTAATACTTATGAGCTTTTGAAATTTGGTGTTCGTTTCCCCAAATCTGAAATCTGAATAAGAGTCCTTACCAGCTAGGGTGACTGTGCAGATTTGGGGGGTGATAAATGAAGGACAGATAGTATAGTTCCTACTGAGTGCTCATCAGGCCCCAGGGCAGGGTGATCACTGGGTTGAGTTTTTGTGCTTATCAGAGCTCCTACTCAGCTTTCCCTATGGACAAGCGTGTCTTAGTAGCCCCAGAGCCTGGCTCAGTGCCTGGCACCGACGAGGTGCTTAGTAACTTTTGGATCAACTGATACATGAATGAGTAAAAAACATTTTGGTAGTGTTGAAGGCTTGGCTCCAGACGATGCAGATTGCAGTGAAACAGCACCACCACGAGATGTCAGTATAAATAGGAGAGCGAAGCATTTCAGAAATATTCAAAGCCATCTGCCCTTCCCTCTTCTAGGGCTCCAGGGAAAACACAGAATGACAGTCTTCTAAAGGAAGAAAGCAAACCGACAGGAATTTGCTTACCTCCCTCCTATTTTCCCTGTGTGGATGCATGCTTTGGAAAGAACAGCTCCTAATTTACAGAGTATATATTCCTGCTGAGCTTATAATCCAAAATAAAGACCCGGAAGACTTCGCTTGGGGACAATTCTATATGTACAGCCTTTTCTTAACCCTGTTATAAATCTGCATCTCTGGCCCTGGGTAGAGAATCAACATGATTATGAGCTTAATTTGTCATGTGAGTCAAGAAGAAAACCAATATGTAGGGATTACAGACATCATGCTACAACCACCAAGATTTAAACAGAAAGGTGTTCTCTAAAAACTAGCTCTCTGCAAGTCTTGCACTTAGAAGAAAGAGTTTCCTTGCAATTCTGGAAGGATATGAACAGTGAGCCCCCAGCAGCTCGGCCTAGAACTTTTCTCTCTCTTAAAGTTCTACAAGCTCTCCGAAAGAGGTTTCCTTCAACATGGTCCCCAGAGACAACTTCTGCTTCCCAAACACTCTGTGTTAAGCAAAAAGATTGATCCTCACCAGACTCTAAAAACAGCTACGAATGTGATTGTCTCTCCGGTTTCCTGTGGTCTCCATAAAACCTCCAAGAAGAGTATTCTGGGCTCATAAAAATGTCTACAGCCCATTTCTCATTTGCTTTAATGACGTTTCCTGATGGTTGGCGTTGACATCGGCCATCTTTTCTCTGGGGACGGTGTTGTGAGACTGGCTTTCCCCTTCCCCAAAATAGCTGGTGCCAAGAGCCGAGGACTTGGCCTGCAAAGCTGGGGTTTCTCCCTCCCCATGGAGGGATTCACCCTGTGAGACAGGGAGCTCTCCCTCCTCGCCTTCCCTGGGGAGCAACCCTCTGGGGAACCCGCATGTGTTGTGCCCAGCACTGTGCTGTCTTCTGAGCTCTGGAAGAAATAAACCAATAGACAGTAAAGCAGATGCCATCACGCAGCAACACTGCTCAAAGGGGCTTTAGATGCGGTATGTTATAGATAATGAAGTCTTATTTTAGAAAGCAACATACTGTTTTGTTTAAAATAAGGAATTCCTTGGTTTGTGCAGGCCACTTCAAGGAAGCTCAGGGAAAGAGTCATGAGCACAAGCAGTTCTGGGGATGGAGGTCACCTGACACGGGGGACTGAGGTTGAGAGTGTGGGGAGCTGGAAGAGGAAAGAGGACAGGCCGTGTGGTGGGGACCGGATGGAGGCAGGCCGGCTGGAGCAGGGCCACCTTTCTATCACCATCTGAACACCTGGTTGGAGCAGGACTCCTGTGGGGCACACCTCCACTTCCTTCATGCAAACGGTCGCTCCTGGATGGAGCTGCTAGAGCTCAGCAACACCACAGCCCTGAGCAGGGCTAAGACTTTCCTGGGTTCACACAAAAACGGGATGAGTAATGTCCAGTTTCTATCCTTCGGGGATTCATTTTATAAGAAGAGTTAAAATGTAAAAAGAGCCGGTTGTAAACAAGGGAGAAAAAACAAAATACACGTACTTCAGAAGAAGGGAGGGTAGGTTGCCCTGGCCACGTGGCAGAGGTGGGCACCCCTTTGCTGAGTGGCCTTCTGCCAACAGAGCTTTCTCCTGCACACCACAATTTTCCAAAGAGTCCATTGCTTCTCCCTTTCGGTGTTAAATTTGGTTTTACATGACGGAACTACTTTTCCAGACACCTTTGAATAGTGCTTGTACTTAAGTGGTTGGGAAATTCTATAAGGTATTATAAAGACCTGGGTTTAAATCCTAGCTCCTCTTGCTTAGAGCTTTAACTGCTAACTCCTAAAAATAAGGAAGACAATATATCGGAGAGTTTGCTTGTTTTAGTTTGCTGTCATCGGTGGTAGAGGGGGACTGAAAAAGAGGCACTTGCTGTTGCCATTCCAGCAGCTAATGTGCAGCAAGAACTCCGGCCACAAGGCTCTGACATCCCTGCCCCTCCTCAAGCCTCTGGAGGGTCTCGCTGCAGAGGCCACCAGGTGCACTGTGCCATTTTCTGAAAGGGACTGCGGATGGTGAAACTGAGTCTTCTCCTGTCTTTTGTGTTCACAGTGTTTTTCCTCTTCCATTGCAATCGCAGCTCTCAATTCCATGGCCACTGTCTTCTCTGCTGAGAAGGAACCCATTTAGCCTCCTGTTCTGAATCCTCTTCTTCTGTCCCCAGGAAATGATTTACAGCATTCACTGTATGAGACGGTGCATGGGAAACGCTCTTAACCTGTGGGCAGAGAGAGGAGCGACATGGTGTTCTTCAGTATTTTTCTTTCTAGATTTTTTTTTTCAGATTCCCATCCTGTCCCATCCCTCCCCCCAACTCACATTGCATCTGGGTGCCTCAATCCTGCTCACAGCTGTGCCAATGCCTTCTCCACTCCTTCCATCTGCCTGTTTGTTTTTCTTGGTTTTAGTTTGCAGTCTGCTATTTTGTATAAGCAAAATTATCCTTTCACGTCTTACCCATTTCGACGGTTTCTCTGGATATTGTCAACTGCAGCATCTGCGGTGCTTTCGCCTAATCACGTCCCCAGCTTCCTAATAGAAAGGGTGAGCGGGCATATGGAACAGCAATACAGAGCCTTCTGTGCCTCTGACCTCCTCGTGGGACTTCTCGCGGAATCTGCAGAGCGTGCTGGGGTGTTCCGGAGAGCCTGCTTGCTGAGATAACACATGAACTTCTGCTCGGTAGAGATGGTTGTAACCCACATTTAGACAAAGCTCCCGGGCACGTTTTTCACACGAGTGAGTCATCATGATGCTGAATGTATGACTCTATAAGAAGATGCATATCTCCAGGCTCCTGGATTCACCGAAGCTCAAATTGTCACTTATTTTTAGACTAATTTGGACAGCAAATTAGAGGAAAAACAGGATGTGAGAGTTGGGAAACCCGAGTTAGAGGCCTCGTATGGGTTCTGACTTGGAGAAGGTCCACCTCCCTTGGCCTCCATTTCCAAATCAGCTAAATTAGCAGCTGGACTAGATGTTAATGAAATAAATGAGTGAATGAGGTAAGCAATCCATTGATCATTGTCTCTACAAGGTATTCATAATTAGAGAAATGAAGATGAATTGAATAGGGCCCTGCCCTTAAGAGCTCACAGCTACTCTTGGGGGACAGGAGTGGGGATGCACATGATCTCAGCACAGTAGGACTCAGCACAAAGTAGATTCTCTGCATTATTTGCGGTCAATAAATATGGTTTGTAAAGAGCAAACTAATTCATATTTTGGGCTGTGTGAACGATACACTCTGTCGTGACTACCTGCTCTGGCATGACATGAAAGCTGCCACAGACAATGAGCAAAAAGAGTGTGGTTATGTTCCATGAAACTGTACTGAACGGTGGGTGGTGCTGGACTTGGCACCCAGGCCGAAGTTCGAGAACGCCTGATCCATTCATAAATACATCTCCTTGACATTGATTTTCAGTGGTTTCTCCATTCTCTTATTAGAACGACAAGATCTCCAACTTACTGGCAAGGGTCTCTATGATGCAGGACCTACATCTTCACTGGTTTGGTCTTCAGCTTCCCTTTCCTCACTTTCCACCTTCCAGTGCCAAGGGGCCTTCAGGGACTTTTAATAATGGCTGTAATTCTCCATGATCAATAGTGATAATTTATGCGTAAGGTTAATTCTCCAAATTACATTTACACAATTGTACTTTATCTCTTTGTATTTAAAATTTAAAACAATATAAATATGGTTCATTGCTAAGTCCAGATGGATTCATTTTTGTGAAATTCTCCAAGATAAACATCCCTGCTTACTAAGGTGAAGTGGCTTCTAGTTCTTTAATTTGCTGCACTTATTAACGGATAACAACACAGGCCATTTCATATTTACACCAGGTCTTCCCTGTGTATTCCCTACTTACCCTCAAGTCTAGACCTTTACATAGTAGGATGTTGCTATCCATGGAGCCATTGAGTATACCACACTGTTTTCTTTTTCTTTCAGAGCTGAAGATGCAATCAGAACCTCCCGTGTATGCTAAGAAAGTGCTCCACCCCTGAGCTACACCCTCCATCCCCAATACTCTTTTTCCTGAAAGCCCTGTCCCCCACAACTCCCTGATCTGTGCTTTAACTCTTCCTCCTTTTCGTCCTGTCTGGTTTGATGCCTTGGGGATTCATGCTGTTCCCCAAGTACTTCCCTTCATACTCTTGTTGTGAACTCTGTTTTTTTTTTCTTCCTGGTCTCCTCCCTCAATTTACTGGAATAAGCCCTCAGGCAAAACCCTAAAGAGAATTATGTAAGAAATGAATTGCTGACCACTTCCTCATTTGATAACAAAAGAATCTTTGCTTCTTTTGCTTGGTAAATGATTGGGCCTGTGGATCCCTTGTGATGCATTCTGCTGCAGGTGACACCATACCCACACTGGCTTGGGTGACAAAGGCTCTCAGTTATCCCAGATAACAGGAACTATGATGTATCCAGCTTGGGAAGAGGCTGAACAACCTCATCAATAACCCCGTCTCTATTCTACCTGGTGACCCACAGTTATTACCTCCTGGTCACGAGAGGCATGACACAGATCCAAGCCAAATAAACTCAAATAACTGAGTCTGAAGCAAGAAGAGCTGCAGGAAAAAAGAGACCATTTGAAGAGCTTTATATTTTCATCAAGAAAATAAAATACTTTCTTAGAAGCTGTGAAGACCTCTTGCTTAGAACTGCCTAATAATCCCACACTTCAAATTATCAATAGCAAAGATGTGATCTTAATTGATTTCAACCAATAATGACTTTTTATCTGGAGGTGTGAAAGAGATTTTCATGTTAGCCTATTCCCACTGGGAAAATGTCTTAGCACAACTGGTCATGAGCCTACAAACAGGCAGAGGAAACATGGTTGTTCGGTTGGAACCCAGAAACTTCCACCAAAGCTAACCATGGTCTTCTATGTTGAACATCTTTCCCTCAGAGCTGTGTATGTGCCCATCCATTATGTTCTAGCACTTGATTTACTGATGGGAATCTAGTGCTATTCATTTCCACTCCTGGTGTGTTTTCAGACTCTTGTTTCCTCCAGTGTTCAACAACTTCATGGAGTGCATCTGGTTGGAACTTTCTCTCCTTCTTTATTTTTCTCTATTTTTTTTTTTATTTTTATCCTTCACCTTTGAAAAATGGTGCTGACAAGGTGAATTGTTCAACATCTTGAGCTGTTAGTGGCCAGGACCCAACCCTGCATCTCACAGTGACACTTCACCCATCCTACTTCCTCAGCCCTCTCTCCATGATCCATCACCTTTGCTGCATTTCATGCAAGTTGAGCTAAACTTGACTTTATCCTCATGCTTTAGTTGTTAATGTAACCACCCCCCCACCCAATGTTTTCTTGGACTTTCTGGCTTATCACAGTATTATTCAGAATATCCATGAATGAATGGTTTCACGATGTCCTAAAAAATCAGAAATGTCTATGAATAAGAAAATGTTTATATTTAGGAGGAGATGGTACTAATTTTAATTCCAGGTCTATAATAAACTTAATAGAATGTTTTTCCCTCTTGACTTGAGCTATTCTGTTTTCTTACTTAGAAAGTTTTTCTCAGGGCTGGAGAGGTGGCTCGGCAGATATGGTGCTTGCCTGGCATGTGCAAGTACATGGGTTCAAACCCCAGCACCTACATACACAACTAAGTGTCAGAGCAAAGAAGGCCATGTGAAAAACTCAATCAAAATGGATTCTCTTTGTCTCTCTCTCTCACACTGTCCTTCTCTCTTAAAAAAAGAAAGTTTTTTCTCTTCTTTTCATTTTTAGCAGCTTTTTCATTTTATTTAAGCTTGCTTTTATATACTGCCCCATTATCTTTTTTATAGCATAAGTGATGCAGCTCATTATTTTTCTTCTGTGTTCTCATGGAATCGAATTTTTCAGGTCGAATGCTTCACCATGGGGCCTTTTATCCACCAGTTGTAGCTTCTTGAAAGCACAGAATATGGCCCTTGAAGGTCACTCTCAACACCTAACAAAAAGCCTCACATACAGTAGACACCACATAGATGTCCATTATGATTTGCTACATTTACATAATTCAAATGAAAAATTCTGTTGAAATCAAATATACACTTAATGGCCCTTATCCTTTTGCAGGAAGCTTCCAGAATGGGCCACAGGAAGCAAATCAAAGTGAAGGAACGTCCACATCTCCCACATCCTTCCAGTCATGCTGCATTGAGGAAAGGGCTCACAAGGCTCCGGAAACACCCTTGTGTCTGTCTTCAACAACCAGAAATCACGGGGCCCGGACAGGACTCAAACTGTTTTCAGTCTGCCTGGGAAACAGCTCCGCAGCAGATGAAAATGGTGTTTTTCTCCTTTCCTCTCGTGGCCTTTGGAAAGCAAAGTCAGCTTTGATAAATGTCAAAACTACAAGGAGCAGAAGGATCGAATGAGGTGATGCTCTTCTCTGTCTGTGACCACTCATGAAGACAGCCCACAAAACTGCTGGGTCTTGGGCCTTAAGCACTCTCAGATCTCCATGTGTCCTGAAGACCAAGGCGAGGGAGGTGATGCCAACCTGCTGTAGGACATCCAGGAGCCACAGGGCTCTGTAGCTCAATTAACTGGCAGATAGTGAAGGACCTGGTGGGATGAGAAGCCTGGATGAGAAGCCGCTGAGTAGACTTTCCACCAGGAACCTTGACAGGTGCTTAAAGAAAACCTAATCAGATCCATTTTGACGTTTCAGAAGCATGTAGCATAGATGGAGCATTAAACGCATGGGCAATTTGAATTCTGAGTGGTAAATGTGAAAGGAAGCTATGTGAAGATGACCTAGCCAGGCAGCGTGCAGCATGTGAAAGCAGCTCAATAGGGCGTCACTCTGTATAGCCGCAGAGCAGGTAAAGGACAAGTCTCTGCCATGCATAGGATCACTACCCTCCAGAAGGTGCAGACACAGAGGTGAGGAGCAGCCACACCTGGACAGTTGCAGGAAGCTGCTGGAGAGCTCCAGGAGATGATAGGGAGATGAGATGCAGGCAGCAGAGACCCCATGGAGAGCTCGGGGAGACGGTAAGGAGGTGAGATGCAGGCAGCAGCGACCACACCGTGGTGGGCCACGCAGGTTAAAGCCAGAGGGTGATCACTGATGACCTAGGCCAGCCATTTTCAAAGTGCTACATGTCACATGGGAATCTTTAAAATGCAGGGTCTGTTTCTGTGGGCCTCCATTGAGGCCTGAGTGTCTGCTTGTTCCCCACCTCCCAGGCTCTACATCCTCCTTACCTGGGGCCAGAGGAGACCATCAGGACATCAGGGCACTTATGTGGAGGCAGAAGCTCACAACCCCACCTCAGCCCTGCTCAGCCAGAATCCGTGTGCCTCCCCAACCCGAGCCATTTCTGCCACATTGAACACTGAGAAGAGCTCACCCAGAGCAGTGGTTTTGATCCAACTTCACTTTGGTATCACTTGGAAAACTGTTAAAGCACACAACTGGACCACAAACGTGGATGTTCTGAATGAAGTGGTCTGGTGGAGCAGACATATGTATTTCCAAAGTCCGAAGTGGAGCCCTGATGCTTAGCCACCATGGGGGCCAAGCCCCGTGAGGGAAGGGAAGGCCCAGTGGACGGTGTCACGCAGTGTCAAGATTAGATGGAGGGATAGCTTCTAACCACCATCTGAAACCTCACTGTGACCTCATGTGCCTGAAACTCATGCACAAGAATTTGATGTGATTCCAGAACCCACCACGTCTTTCTTCTTTAGTCGCTACGTTCACTTCGGCTTTGTATCAGTCCCAACCAACCAAAAAGTTGTCCAACTCCCAAAGCAGTGAAGTAAGAAATTGCTCCTTTATTTAAGAATCCATTATGTAAAATAGAATTCCTTCCAGGTGTGAGGTTCCGTGTTAACACACGGATCACATGCAGAGCTTACTAACACTATGAAGTTATGTGATCCTTCCAAGGGAAGGGGGATAATGGCACCCTAAGACCGAGGAGTGGAGCAACCCCTTCTCCAGTTCCTGGAAGACACTAGCCACAGGCATTTCACCCATGAAATGATCTTTTACTTAACTGTTGAAATATCAGAAATCAGAAATTACCAAGCAAAGTGGCACACGATTATAATTCCAAGGACTCAGGAGGCTGAGGCAGGAGGATTTCAGGTTAGAGGCCAACCTGGGTAATTAAATGAGATGCTAAACAACTTAGTGAAAAGGTCTTGTCTCAAAATAAAAAAAAAAAAAAATGAAATGGGCTGGGGATGTGTCTTGGTGGTAAAGTCTCTCTGTGTTCAATCCATAGTACCAAAAGTAAGAAAAAAGAAATATCAGAAGGTATCATAATGGACTTAGGGAAAGGGGAGGAACATTTAATTTTAAATGTTGACAGCTTACAAAAGCATTTTTTAGCATTCACAAACTATTAGGGGAAAATATCATTTTCATTTTTTCAAATAAATATGAAAGAAACTTTATAAGTTTTATGAAGATTATATTTTATGATCTGTTTTATTAATAAGTAGTTAATGCTGTAATTGTTTCTATGCATAACAGAATCATTATATAAAATGAACATAGTTAAGATAACTACATATTCATTTTTTCCTTTCTTCCTATGAAGTACGTTTCCTTTAGAAGCCAAATGTGTGCTTTGGAAAAGGCAGCCAGATAGCCAAAGTTGTAATTTTATGAAACCACAAAAAGCTCTTATAAAGGGATCTGACTTGAATACACACTGCAAGGAAATTAATAGTCTCAGTTCAAACATCCTCCTTAATCCATCTCCTTTCGCCTCTTCTAAGGAAGAGAAGAAAGCAGTTGTCACGCTGGCTTAGGGGACGGACAAGTGCTGAGCAGTCTGCAGCTGGCATGAGGCCACGAAGCCCTTCCTGGGTCTGCGTGGCCTGCGCGAGCTGCCAGGCCAGGGACGTGTCATATGTCATTACCAATTTGCACTCTGATTTCCTCACAGTCCAAGAGGCCTTTTGACAAAAGCCTCCATTTAGATCTAATAATAACTCTGGATTTTTGCTACACATCTCCCAACCTGGGAACAGGCCCAGTTGCTAAACATACTTGTACTGCATGAGTTTCTTTTACTGAGCCCAAAGGGGCCAGCCAAGCAGATTCAAAAAATGTGTATTGGGGAAATGTTCTCCCTTTTAAAAATTCCATTCAAAAGAATCTTTTCCATTCACTTTCGTGTCCACCTGAATGATTATCGTAATTGCGGGTCACAGCACTGTTGTTCGGGCCTAGCTAGGGACTACAGCAGCTAAAATTCAATAGCTCCCTCCTTCCACTGCTTCACATAATTAGAATAGCTAGCAGATTGAACTGACCTACTTCCCTCTCCTTAGCCACAGAATACTAGTCCATTTCCAGCGAGTTATGATGTTCACGTAAACCTTCCTACTTCCCGTGGGGCATATTCCGTACCTGCAAGTCTTTCCCACTAAATGGCCTGTAGTAGTTTCTATGGATGGAAACTACTCAGCTCCCCTCTCTTTCTTTAAAAAAAGTTCATAAATGTGTTCAAACCTTACCTCTTATTCCACCAACGTTTTCATCAAGGCAACTATCCAACATTACTTTTAGGATTTTTTAAGTTGTTGAATGAATCTCAATTCCCAGGCCATCAAATCAGAGTCCAGCACATGCCTGGGGCAGGTTGTGAGTGGGCAGAGCATGGAGTGGAGTCAACAGTAACAGGGCCAGAGGGCTGGCATGAAGTGGAAGGCACAGTTCAACTCCAAGCCCCGTATGCGTGCCAGGGCTGCATTGGAACGGTCTGAAGACCCCTGTTCTTATTCCATAAAGGTCAACATTTCCTTAAGCTCCCAAATGGTTTTCCATCCCAATCCTTGATTGTTATAGCTTGAATGTGAAATGTCTCACAGGGGGCATTTCAACCAAAAACTTGGTTGCCAGCCCATGACATTATTGGGAGGTTCCGGAATCTTTAAGAAATAGGACCTAGTTGAATGAGGTATTGGGACCACAGCTCCTACTCTGTCGTTGCTTCCTGGTTGCCAGAAGGTGAACAGAGCTCCTCTGTGACCCTCTCCTGCCATGATGCACTGTGCTGCCACAAGACCAAATCAACAGGGCCAAGCAACCATGAAACCTCTGAAACTAAGCATCAAAATAAACCTTTCTTCATTATAAATTGTATATCTCAGGTACTTTATCACAGCATTAGGAAGCTGACTCATACAAAGATCTAGTATGCAATTTATATATATTTTTTTCATCCATTCCTTCTGTGCTTTTCATTTTCATTCATTGAAATGTCCAATACAAGGCAGCGAAGAGGCTCAGGGAGGAAATGAATAAACTCGGGTTTTTTTTTAAAAAAAACTAACAATCTATTATTCTGTTACTTTTAGTAGTTATTTGAAAGGGAGTTAATGGATCAGAAGGTTGAAATAACTGATTAAAGTGCAGCTTACAGCCTTTTTGGAAAAGAAATCATCTCTAATTAAGTGAGCACATGCTGGATGCAAGGAAGACAGCTGGGGCAGCACCATTTTACAGGACATCTACCAGGACTCTTCAACTCACTGAGAAGGCCTTTAAAAGCTTCCCAAAGAATTGGCCATCCAACCAGTCTCTGGAGGTTTGCAGAGATACAGATCCAAGTCTACTAGTCATCTAATTGCATAGGTGGTGCATCCAGAACATTCAGAATGTTCCTGCTTAGGCTGAGCTGACCTAGCAGTCCTCAAATGTCCCCTCTTGATGTTTCCTCTCATTTGTGCAGGCAAGAGCTAAACCCAGGCTTGGGGGAAAGGTAGATAAACCATAAAACAAAATCCAATATGTTAATATTTATGAGCTACAGTTGCAAGATACTGCGTAAGATATTTGAACAGGCTATACTGCATGCCTGTACAAAAATGTGAATGTTTAATTCTATCATCAAATATATTGAAGAATAACAAGGGATGATAGGAAGGGAGGAGAAGGGGAAATGTTGGAACTGAGATAAAGCAAGGTACATTCCAAGCATTGATAAGTACATTGATAAGTCACTGTACATACTACAGTCATGTATCTAAAAATGTTTTACATAGGTATAAGAATTATGTCACTGTGCTTGGGTATTTTAGGAAAAATTTAGGACCCAGAAGAGAGGTAAGGCATCAGGGGATGGAAGGAGGGAGGTAGAGGAGTGTGGGAGTGGGGATAGTGACCAAATTGTTTTGCTGTGTTGTATACATCTAGGAATATGTGACAACAAATCCCATCATTAGGTACAACTATAATGCACTAATAAAAAATAATTAGTAACTAAATAAGAAAAGAAAAAAATCTCCTCTCTTTAGAAGTACTTCCGCCCTCTGCAGAGTAAGAAAGAAAGCTCCATAATGTCTTGTACACTGTGGCTTCTGGGTAGAGGTTCCCCAAGCAGCACATGGTATTATTTTCAACCAGAGCTTTTGAAATGCTACATGAACCACCATGCATAGGGTTCCATCGGGGGATAAGGCCTGCAGCAAGACACCTTCCAGCACTGACATGAGACCTACGGTTCTTCTAGAAGAGAAGAGAGATGTTTTAGTATTCTGATTCATTCTTTAGATCATTCAGAAGTACATAGAAAGTGCTTCAAAATAGTCAAAATATAAACTTAATTATGCCTTCGTGAAAATTAACCCTAGGAAAATCACCGAGTGATCAACTCATGCAAATCAGTAATAACTTAAGGTTCCAAACATTGCAATTGACCAAATTTTGGGATATAATTAAATAACTCATGGGTTATGGTGACAATTGAAAGCTATGAAGGTATTTTAAATGTTTCTATTAAACAAAACACATTGGCATAAAAAGTGACATAGGAAGAAACCAAACATATCTACAGCAGAATCACATGGCAAAACAAACTGAAAGAATAAAATGGGGCTGAAGCAGTGGCTTAGTGGCTCTGGTGCTTGCCTGGCGTGCACAAGGACATGAGTTCAAACCCCAGCACCAAGTACACAACGCAGTATTGGAGCAATGAAGACCACATGAAAAACTAAATAAACTTCTTTCTTTCTCTTTCTCTTACTGTCCCTTTCTCTTAAAAAAGAAAGAAAGAAAGAATAAAATGGTAGCTGCTAACATTAACTGGATTTGAGGATTAAGACACTAGATAATTTACCTGTATTTTTCCAATCTTTTAAAAAAATCTGCTTCATATTATTAATGCATATACATACATATGTGTCTATATATAATCAACTTCATATCATTTATGTTATATATTATATATGCTATATATATACATACATATATATACATATAGTGTGTATGTGTGTGTTTGTAAAGATCCTGGAAGAGCTTAATCTTTGAAAAATGAAACTAAAATGATAGAGAATGCCCAAGCTTACCTCTTGCCATGTTAAAGCAAATCAAGTAGTTTATTATTTTTTTAACAATTTCTGAAATGCCTATAATTTGGTGAACCATATACATGCTTAAGTCCCACTTTATTACTCAAAATACGAAAATTGGGGAAATGTGGAGCCTCATAAATTCAATATTTACTGGCCATTGCCACATGCACGGTTCCTTTCCACTGAGCACTGTTCGTTTGATAAACTACCTTTGCACTCCATTCTAATCTTAACCTCATTTCTCATTGGGGATCCTGTGTGCAGAAGAGTAGCTTCCTCAAAGCACAGAACAATTATTCCTGGGTGCAATGTTCACAGTCAATGTCACATGCTACTCTGTTTCCCCTGGCCCTAAAGCAAAAGCACGTGGTTAGAAGCCAACAAGTGCATGGTTTCGCTAGTGCAAATGGAACCCTGGAGGCCTGTGTCACAATAACTAAATAGTCCTCTTCTAAGCCAATGTTGTCTCTTGTAAATTGAAACTTAAAGCTAAGAACTCTTCACTCTGGGAGAACATAATTTGGTAGCCCAGATATAGGACACAAGTCATTTCTGTGCTACCAATATCTGAAAGAACAATTAAAAAATGCATTTTACATAGTCAAGTTACTGTTATAAAACGGGGTTTGGGATATATTTCAACTGTAGGCTCAGGGACCTGTAGCTCAACAGATAGGGTACTTCTCTAGCATCTGCACGGCCCTGAGTTCAATCTTCAGCACTGCAAAAAGCACTAATAAAGAATAAACAAAAACCCCTATAGCTTTTCCAACCGTTTTCCAGAACAGTCGTAGGTGACCTATTCTTTGTCCTTTAGGCAATCATACCACTTGCCCTATGGTAATGGAATAAGCATGGAGCGCTGGAGGGAAAACTATGCCTGTGGAGTCCTGGGGGCTTGTGAGAAAATGGAGCAAGATTTCCTCTTTGATTTGGAAAAGAAGTGTAATAAGCTCCCTTAAGTAAGTCATCAACTTTTTTATTCACTCACTAAATAACGAATTTATTCATTAATTAAATTACTAGACAATGATTAACCACTTGATCATTTCATTTCCTCAACAACTTTTCAATAGTTTACCGACTCATGAATTTGATCACTCATTCTTTTGCTTCGGTTTTCACTGAATACTGTGTCACCTGTGCATTCAGTTTTATCACCAGCACTTACCAAGGCACACTAGTGGGAACATGGTAAGGGAAATGACAGTCACAATCCCCAGGAAGATGGTGGTGAAAGGGGCAGATGGGTGGTGTTGCTAAATTCTTTAGTGGAGATGGGAAAATGTTCTAGCGGTGCAGAAAGAAAGAAGTAATTAACTGCGTTAGGAACCCGAGAAGGTTGCACAGTGTTACATAAACTGGGTCTGCAACGTGAGGACTAGGTCATCAGACAGAGAGAGGATCAGAGGGAGCCCAGGAAGCTCATGTTGAAAATAGAAGGAAGGACTTGGCAGGTGGGGAGAGCCACCTGGGCAAGGCACAGTGGCAAGAGAATTTACATCATAGCTAGAGAATAGAGAAGAGTTTCAAACTCCTGGAGAAGTAAAGGCTGAAAAGACCCTAGATAGAGCAAATAGGTGATAATCTGATTGGGAACAGTTTTTGCAGTGCTAATTGAGTTTATTAAGCTGTTGATCAGATTTGCACAGGAATGATAAAGATGCAATGGACCCAATGTGCACAGTGTCTGCTTGCTTCCTAAAGATAACTGGACATGGTTGTCACCGTTTTTAGGGAACTGAAGCCCATTTAGCTGTTTCTCTCTCTGCATTTACGCCAAACTTTTCAGACTCAGTGTTTTAGCTTTCTCTTTAATCCGCATCCTCCAGAGTTGAAGATAACAGTCTTGCAAGGCAGGACCGTGGCTTTCCCATTTCCATCTGTGGATGCTGAACATCACGTCTCACACACAACAGATTCATCTGTAATCTGTGAAGAAAGGAAGAACCAGTGGACGAGTAAATGAGAGGATCCATAAAAAGAGAAGCAATTGAGTTACCTGCTCAAACTGCTAGTAACAAGGTCAAGAACAACATTTCCCTTCTGCAGCCCAATCCTTAACCCCATGGTTAGTACAGTAAATCTCACTGACCGGAGCCTTGCCATACCCTGTTTCACTATGAGCCTTCCATAGAGGTAAGTTGTCCACATTACTCATTATATATAAAATATACATTTGTAACATATTATATATATACACGCAATACACTCCAACACATAAATTGGAGTTTTCTTATACCTGGTATTGTCTGTCACTTAATAAGTTCACATCCATGAATACAGGTAAAATGAGAAAGTGTCATGATTAAGAAAAAGTAGAATGCTGTCCACAAAAAGGAGTGTGTGTGTGTGTGTGTGTGCGCGCGTTGTGTAAGGAGTTTATGAAAATAAGAGCACATAAGTAACATGTCTGTCCAAATCTCAAGTCTTCAGATGTCCTCTCTGTATGTAGTATTGTGGTATCAGTCAGGACAGTAACCGTGCAAAATATATAGATATTCAGCCATTCAATCATACAGTTAAATTTATACCCAGACTGTATTTTTATTTCAACATTTTAATATAAAAATATTACACAAGTATTAACACTCTTAAGAGTTTTGAGACCCTTGCTGTGATGCCTTTTTTTCTTTTCCCAAATTCTCCTTTTCTTTGTTCAGTCCTCATCTCCTTTCCCTCCTGAGTACTTTCATGATTGGAAAACAGTTTTCATGATTTCATTCAATCATGTTATAAGCTAAAAAATGAAAAGCGATTTGCTCGTTCTCTTCTGACTATTATTTTTCCAATTGGTTGCTGTTTGGTAAATATTCTGGAGAAAAAAGAATTGGGGGAGGGGAGTTCAAGTCGAAGCAGGACTCAAACCCAAGTCTTCAAAAACTACGCCTAGTGCTGCTGCCCTTCCCACTGCCAGTCCGCTGCCTTCCTCTGAGAATTTCTGACACGGGTAGTGTAGTGCAGCAGAAATTCTCACTGGCCTCCGAGCTCCACACCCTTGCTTCCCAACGCGGTTGGATTATTGTAAGAAGCCATCAAACGTAAGGTGGCACATTATGCTACAAATTCCCCTGCCTTCGGGTTTTGATGCTTCGTTATTGTTAGCATAGGGGAAACTACTTCCCCGGTGTTGTTTTTATTGCTACTGTAATTACTAAGGAGGGCAAGTAATAAACTTACACTGCTTTAATGATGGTCCAAAATGCTGGAGTTTCACTAAATCACATTGACTCTTCCGCCACCTGGGCCTATTGTGTGAGAGCGATGTGACTTCCAAAAATACACTTATGTTAATATGCACTTTAACCCAGGAAGCGTTTGTGATTTGGTTTATGTGCATTCCGAAATGCTCAAAGTAAACACGTCCTTCAGCTTTCCACAAAGGACTTCATTTTGTCCTCCATGTGACTTTTAGGTCTAACATATTTTGGTTAAGAGTATTTGCTTTGAACTACAGAATATGCATAGTCAAATGGAACCTGCCTGCCTAAACCTTTCCAGAGTTCCTAATGAAGCTATATTTCCGGAAGATGTGAAAATTTTTTATGTGCTAGAAATTATTCCATAATTTAGGAAGTGATGGGTTAAGCAAAACAAAGCAACTCTCCTTAACACATATATTCTCAGTTTATGCATAATTGCTAATTATGTGGTACTATCCAAAATCATATTGCTTAATGGAACAGAGAAAGCTAAAATATAAATGTACCATGATGAACTTCAATGTTTTTTGGAGATTTCAATTGATTGATATGAGTGAAATCAGAAGACCCCTCAGTCCCAATCATACCACTATTGAGGGGACAGAGTGAGTAAACTTCAGTGCACAGAGACGTTTCGAAGTCATTGGGATCATTACAAATGTCACAATTAAGTTCTTCCAAGAAACAAACACACAGGTGCCTTCAGGGGAGCCAACGTACTTCCACTTCATCCCCTTTTAAAAATGAGCATGGCTTGAAACCTCAGGTGGAGGTGAGAGAGTGTGACAAGTCATTTGGCTGTTCCCAAGTCAGAATTTTAACATAGTCCCTTCATTAAGAAGAAAATCATTTCCCCAAAGACATCCTAAGCATTTCTGTTCATGGCAAATCTCGTTAATAGCTGCCATGTACTCCGTTCTAACACGCAGCACCCTCAGGGACAATGTATCCCATTCCCATGACAACTTTGCAAAGTCAGTCACTCATTCCTTATATTTATGTGGAGACTGTAAAGGAGGGAATTTAAATAGCTCGCCCTAGTTGAGCAGAGCCTTCCTGGGACTCCCCGAGCCTGCTTTCTTCCTCTGTACTTCTCTTTCTCCATTGAGGACAAGCAGGTGTCCTCTGCTGTCCAAACTAGCTCCCTGGACCTCTCTGTGCATAAAATTTCCTAGTATCTAATTTCAGAACCAAATAACAATTTGGATGTAAAATTCAAAATAAGAGCCCTAGCATAAGATGAGACTTTGTGCAAGTTTATTGTTTGTTTACTTTTTTCCTTCCAAGGGAAACTCATTCAGCACAGGAAAATAAAAGTGCTGAAGGGGGTTAAATGCTCAGACAGATGCGGAGGTGCTTGGTAAGCACATGGTGACTCTAGGAGGACAACCTTAAGGATTTCCCTGAAGTCAGATAGGAACACGCTCAACCAAGGGATCTGTGCATTAGCTGTGACGCTTCCTGTTCTCACAATCCACCCAGATCCAACTAAAATTAGTGACAGATTGAGGGGTGGAGAGACAGATGGATGGGTAGGCAGGTAGCTAGATAAGAGAGGATAAGACAGTGTTCTGGTTTGGACATCAGGTGTCCCCCTAACGCTTGTTAATGCAGAAGTGTTCGGAGGTGAAATTATTGGATAGTGAGAGCTGTGAACTGATCAGTGGCCCCTAGTTTGGGTGGACTGAGTGAGTGTTAACTGTAGGGGCTGGGGTATGGCTGGAGGAGGGGGTTCACTGGGGGTGTGCCCTGGAAGGGTGTATACGGACTCTCCCCCTTTCTGACTCCACCATGAGCTAAGCAGCTTTCCTCCACGGGGCCCCTCCTGGTAGATATTCTGCCTTACCTGGGCCCAGAGCAATGGAGCTGGTCATCTCTGAACCTCCGAAACCATGAGCTCCAAACAAACTTTCCCACTTCTAAGTCAGGTGTTCTGTTTACAGCAGTGCAAAAGCTCACTAAAGCAGGTAAGATATATTAATCACAAGTGGATAAATAGATGTGTTTAACCATTCCATGGAAAGGCGGAACAGGAAAGTGAGGGGACTGCCTTCTGCTGCCTGCCCTGGCTGCGCAGCTGTTCAGCCACAAGGCTCCTTTCCTAAATCACTCCTGATGCCCACACCTGGCCTCCCATTTTCTTAGCATCCTGCTTTTCACTTCACTGAGTTTTGACTGTCAAATGCCCCCACGTGTCTGTTTATGATTTTTGCTCAAGTCCAAAATTCCATCCAATCGTTGTTTCACAGACTTTTCTTACTGGAAATGAGTCTGTGAAATGCAGCTGCCTACTGTACTTGTGAACAGAGGATGGCCACGGGATGCTGTAGTGCTGTCACTAACCCCAGTGACACCTGTACAAATTCTCTTTGACAGCTGCATTATTTTAAATTGCATTTTCTCCATGTGCTAAGGCAATACATAAATCACTTAATCCCGTCTGAAGAACTCCAATTTTGACAAGATGGCAGATGAGGATAATGCGAAAGGAAGAGGAGAAGGGGAGGAGGAACTGAAGGAGCGGGAGCTTCCTTACTAAGACAGGGTACAATACATCCTTAAATTACTAAGTCTCTGAACACTGGAACGATGCAACTCACTCTGACTGGGTTTACTAAACCCAGAAAAATAGGCTGTGGAGTGTGATCACACACTCAAGTTCTGGAGTTCAGACCCTCAGCCCAAATAAGCCAAGAGATTTGAAGGAGACCCCTGCCATTGCCCCCCCAAATCTCAACATCATTGAGAAACGAACTGGAAAATAAATCTCCCTCTGCCCTAAAAACAAGTAGGAAGCTTATCTGTCTCTACTGGCAGCTCACAGGGTTTTGGACTCTAAATTTACACCAACTGAGTCACCAGGAAAAAATAAATATAAAAGGCTTTGGAGGGATTTCAGCAACACAAACTACACAGGATCTCCCAGAGGCTCAGAGGGCTGGGGAGGGGAGGCTTTCTTAATCTCAGTTCACAAAAATTGCAGAATGCATGAGGAAAGCTTCTTTCCTAAACACAGGACGGCAGACACAAACAGGGGGATTGTGGTAAACCTCAGGACATTGGTCAATATGAAAAGAAACTGAAGCCAATAACAACACAAATAAGAAAGCGGCACATTGAGGAAAGAGGCATCAGAACAAAATGCAGATAGATTTGGCAGAGGGAAGAAGAGAAGTTGGGAAAATAAAAAGCATTTTTCTTCAAACAAAAAACTGAATGAAATACAGATTAGATTCATCAGAATCAGAAATCAGCCCAATGAGAAATATATGATTATTGTTCTGTGAATAAAGAGAGTGATGGTAACAAGTGATGGTAACAGGGTAAAGAAAGGGTCACTAAGGAAAGTTCTGAGGACAAGTTCCAGCACGCATGGCCCAGAAGGCAGGAGCAGGAATGGTAGGAAAACAGTATTTATAGAGAATGGCTGACGATTTTTCAGAAGTGGTAAAATAGCACGCATTCTCAGACGAAAGAGCACACAGAGGGAAACGCACACATTCATACACACAGATGCACACCCTGAGGCCCCACAGATACTCCAAAACACCACAGTGACACAACCCCATGCAGCTTACAGGGCGAGTCATGTCACATCCAACTCTGTATTATTCTAACTTCTCAATATGTTAATGAAATTTCAAAACAAATAGAACCATTTTAAGAAGTGGTTATACCATGGCAAAACACAAAGTTTTAAAATGCATCCAATTTAATCTTAGAGGCCAATAGTGCTTGATAGCAAGAACGCACAGTAGGCATGAGGTGCGTGGTTACCTCGGAGGGGAGAGGCGAGGGAGAGGAGCCAGGTGCAGGCCACAGTTCTTGGGCTTCGACACACATTCTGACCCAAACATGGCGCCAGGTTCCACTCTGTTCAGTGTGGGTGATGCTTCTCTCTACCTGTGGCCCTTGAGGCTGCTCCCATCAGGGCCCAGCCCCGCAGAGGGCCAAGTCCTCTGTAGTGCTTTCCTTCTGCCTGGAGGGAAGTAGGCCTTTCCACCCAGCCCAAGGTTGAGAGTGTGTGGTGGTCTTGTGCTCAACAGATGACTGTTAAACTACTTCCTGTACCTTTCTATGTTGGAAATATTTCATCACTTTAAAAGGAACCGTGGCTTCCTGCCTAGAGCGTGAGGTAAATGAACTCCCTGTTGCTCAAATGGTGGCCATTCCTGCACCACTCTATCCCACCACCCGACAGCCCAGATTTCCATTTTTCCATCTTCCGTCAGCATAATGCAAGCTATTCATGTCTCTACCTGCAGAACCGAGGAGAGTATTAAAGCTTATGAGATGAGCACCCCGGAGAAGAGTGTCTGAAAACAGTTTTCAACTCACAGAATGTGTTTCCAGTTGTCTGAAGCAGGCATCTGCGAGTCTGGGAATGCCAAGAAGGCATACATGGTTCCTGCTGAGTTTGGTTTAGAGAGAGTTCAGATACAATTTTAAAAAAAATCAATGCACAAGAGTAGCAAGGAGATCGCTCGCCCGGTTGTTGGTGGTATAACTTTTCATAATCCTTTCTGTCAGCTCTGTTAATTCTCCAAAACTGTAAAGGACTAGAAAGGATCACCAAGTATCTGATGATCCTTCCCTGGGTGTCCTGGGAAGGAAAGCAGCCCTGTGTGCCTCAGTTATTCCAACTGGAACAATAGTAAGGATGACTGGATTCTGTTCCACGCTCGTGGACTTGTGTCTGAAAACCCTAACACTTAGCATCCTTGTGTGCATTTCCATACATAAAGCACCGTGCTGACTCAGAGAAAAAGGAGTATTTGCAAACCACAGGCCTAACAGAGGGTTTGAATCTAGACATCTAAAGAATTCCAAAGACGCAAAGATACAAAGTGAAATTAATTAGAAAACAAGCAAAAGACATGAACAGACATTTGCCAAAGAGTAAACGGGGATGGCGGGTAAGCACTTGAAAAGATGTTCACCGTCACGAGCCATCATGAAACGCAGATTAAAAGCACCGCATATCACTACACCTTCAAAAGTATTTAAAACACCAAATGCTGGTGAGAACTCAGAGACTGGATACAGTCCTGATGGGAAGGTTAAAATGGTGCTGCTCCCCTCGAAAACAGTTTGGCGATTTCTTTAAGAACTAAATATAAAATTACCATCTAACCTGGATAGAATTCTGGGTGTTTATCCCCAAATATTGAAAATGGTATCCACATAAAAACCTGCATGAAAATAAAAGTTGTATCCACGTCTCAGAAGCCTTACATTGCAGTAGAAAGTATCAAATTGGGAGAGGTGGCAGGCAACTCTTGTCACCTGGAACTTGTAAAACTTTATCATGCGAATTTTTTAATGAAAGAGGGATTCAGATTTTAACCAAATCTGAAATTGTATTTTGGAAAGGGTGATCATAATTTGATTAATTGCATTTGATTTCAATTCTTAAATGACAAAATTACAGAGCACCAGCAGATAGTGTTCGTCAGTGGTTAGTGACAGCAGCCAGGGTGTGTTGGGTGTGAATATAAACAGACCATAGCAGGAAGATTTTAGAGGTGTCAGGTAGTGACAAAGTGGAATAGCGTGAGATTCACACGCGTGCACCATGCGTGTGTGTGAGCACATCAGTTCATACAAGACTGGAGAATCCTGAGAAAGATTGGTGGAATATCAATGTCACCTCCCATATTGGGTACTGTTCCATAAGTTATGCACGATATCCGCTAAGAGGAGCTGGGCGGAAGTACACACAGCCTCACTGTTACTTTTTCAATTTTGTGTCACTCTGATTATTTAAAAATAAAAATGTGAACAGAAGAAGGGGAAGGGAGGGAGGGGTGAGGAGAGAAAACTGGGTTCCTGGTTCTGGGACCCATCCTTCTGATTCCATTTCTTTCCGATAGACTATGGTTAAGTGACTTCCTCCCAGGAATTCCTCTATGGTGAAGGGATCCAGGGCTGCAGGCTTTGAAAAACTGCCCTCAGATATTGTGAGATCATTTTTCTCCAGCCCTCTTCTTTCCCCAGTTGAAACCATGGTACATACTTCATAGGCATGTGGAGGCTCTTGATTTCAACTTTGGTTTTCTTTGGGAAAAAGATGTTTTCCCCAGCTAGAGACTCATAAAGACATTAGATCCACTTTCAGGTTCTCCCATTAACTAACTCTGCAGCCCACACAACTGTCGTCAGGCAAAGGCCTTCATGTTTCAAGTTAATTTCTTGGGATGACTAACATTTCAGCAAGGAATAAAGACGGCTGTTTGGGTCTTATTATTCCTAACAGTATAACACTTGGTAATGCAGGGGCTGATTATCCCACCCACCACTGCTCAGAGAAATGCAAGTCTTTTAAGATAATCAGGTCAGGTAATTATTTCAAAAGAGACTGCTGCTCTCTAATCTCCAATGTCTGCTGATAAGTGGTGAGATAAATAGGAACAAGTGTCAGAGGCAGGCCCAAGATAAAAGGTCGGTGTGGACTTCAGCAGTGCTCTTTCTCGTCTGTGAATAGCTGGCCCACGCTGAACAAAGAAAGTCCTCCTTGAAATCCTGGTTTTCTGTAAAAGCATATATCCACTGCTAACCCAGAAACACAGAGCCGACTGACTTCTGAAAAACCTGGTCTGCTCTTGATTTTTTAATTTTCCCAACATTTGCAATTAAAAAGTCACAGTCCTTAGGTTAGAGACACATTCTTTATCCCCAGAGAAACTTGTTCTCATCCTTCCTCTGCCACAGACTTGCTGTGTGATCTTGATAAGTTCATTCATCTCTTAACTTTGGTCCCATCATTTATAAAATAAAATTGGTAGTAGTTCATGCCACATTAATGCTAGGAATCTCCAAATATGCTAATGTATGCAAATTGTGGAGTGCATTATCTCAGACTCAGTAAATGATGACTGCTATATCATTATTAGTGTTTCATTCAAAAATGAAAAATAATTAAATATGAGTCTTGGACTCAATTCCAACCTGATATTGTTAAAATTTATGATCTCAAAGGCTATGGCTAACCACTGGTCCTCTGTTTCCAATTATAAAACAAAATGAAGATAAACGCATCCATGACTCAGAGATAAGAGTGCAGCAAGAGAAAGTATGTGTCATAATTTGGATTTGGAATGTCCCCAAAAGGCTTCTGTGTTGAAGACTAGGTCCTCGGCCAGTGGTGCTTTGAGAGGTTAATAGAAAATTGAGGAAATGAGGCCTCACTGGGAGAAAGGAGGACATTGTGGAGCATTTCCTCAAAGGGAATATCTTGATCCTATCCCTTCCTTGCTTGCTGACTACCATGAAGTAAGTGCCCCTGCTCTACTATGCTCTCCCTGCCAAAATCTGATGAGGCCAAGGGACCTTGCATGTGAGCAGAAAGAAATCTTTCCCCCCTTAAGTTGATTTTCTCGGGTATTTTGTCACAGTGACGGAGAGCTGACTAAAGCAACGTATTTGGAATTATTAAGGATTTATTTGTTTATACGAATGTCTTGTTATTCTAATAAAATCTCTCTTGAAATAGGAAGAAATGCAGAGTTCCATTGTGACAGTGTGTATCGCATATAAACACAGGATAAGGCCCTCACAGCATGAACTCTTGTAGCCTTTGTCTTACACAGTTTTTAGAAACACTTAACCTTCCTCCTACCAGGTACTTCCCAGATGCTGAACCTAATATGATATAGAATTAGCTCCACAAATGAAAATTCTAATCATCTCCATTTAACAAAAATGCAATCGATTTTCATGCTCTCCAAGAAAGAAAAAAAGATGATACAAAATTTGTTAATATTTGGTCATCATTCTGTTCTCACCACAATATTACCCACGTTTCTGATCCACACTCATCTCCCGACTTCCGCTACTGGTACTCAGACTTTGTCCTTCTGCCTGCTCACCTGCCCGCCTCCTTCTGAATGCCAGTCCCACTCATAGGCAGGTGCCATGCACAGCCCCCTAATCCACAACTGAGATCCGAATGCTCCACGTTATCTTTGATCAGACTTAGTCTTTATTAGCTTCCTGTGGCTGCTGTAGAAAGTTACCGGAAACATACAACTTTAGAAGTGTATTCTCGATGTTCTGAAGGCCAGAAGACTGAAGTCCAGCTGCTGGTAGGGCTGCTGTCCGTCCAGGGGCTCTAGGGAAGATCTCCTTCCTTGCCTCACCCAGCTTTTCATGGCCATCAAATATACTTTCCTGTGGTCTGAATTAGCCAGGCTTCCCAGAGAACTAGAGCAAATGGGGCACGTGTACATGGTGTATAGATGGAGAGAAAGTGATTCATTTTAAGGAAATGGCTTTCGTGATTATAGAGGTTTACAATTCTAAAGTCTGCAAGCAGAGGCCAGCAGCAGGGACCCAGGGAAGATGCAGCCCAGGTCTGAAGGCCACATCCTGGCATGATTCCCTCTCTCCAGGGCTTTGCCTCACTTGGAGCTAGTCTGAACTCAACTGATAGGACAAGGCCCACCCACACTGTGCAGAGAGCATGCTTCAGTCAAGTCTGCTCATTTTAAATGCTAATCTCATCTAAAATCACCCTCACAGAAACATCCAGAAAAATGTTTGAACTAATACCTGGATTCATGCTCCTCTCTGACCCCTGGGTCAGGTCACCCTCTGCCTCTTCCGACTGTCTTCCGTGTGTGGCTGTGACATTGTAAGAATGCATGGAAATGATTGGGGATAGCTCAGCGACAGAACTCTTGTCTACCATGTGCAAGGCCCTGGGTTACTTCCCCAGCAGCCTCCTCCATTATATTTAGGGCCCAGCTGGAGACTCCAGGATAAGCTTCTCCTTTCAGGATCATTAACTTACTTGTATCTACAAAGACACTTTTTTTCTTCCAAAAGAAGGTGGCCTCACATTTATCCTTCTGCCATAGAAAGTGATATTTGCAGGTTGCAGGAATCAGGGTGTCGATATGCCACTTCAAGAGTCACCAATCAACCCAACACATGTCCCCAAACAAACATAGTCTCATTCTCCTATGTTTCATAACCGTGTCCATAACGTCCATGTTTTAGCCACTGTGTTTTAGTTATAGAACTTACACAACCAATAGATAAGGATCATCTTGCATTATGACAGGCACTGTGTCAGCTGCTCTGGCAGAAAGAATAATAAATGGTCCTGGCATTTCCCAAGCTCACTACCTAAGTAATGAGTAAATGTAAGGAATTAATCCTAAATCCTATGTGACATGAGCAACAAGCTCCATGTGGCTATTTAAATGTTAACTAGTTAAAATTAAAGCTGAAGTTCTTAGTGATGCTAGCTGCTTTCAATTTCCCAGGATCCACGTGTGGCTATTAGCTACTGTATTGGAGAGTTGGATGTGGCCATCTTTGCAGAAAGTTCTATGAGCCAATACTCGTCTAGAATGAGGGAATGAACCAATGACAATGTCTTGAATATTGGAGCTGGAGTCACTGCGGCTCATGAATCCAGCCCCTCATTTTAGGAAAGGAGACCCTGTGTCCAGGCAGAGCAGCTGCCACATTTCCATGCTGAGTCGTCAGCGTCTTAACTGACCTGGAGCCTGCCCATGTGGACGTCCCATGATGGGTTATGGTTTTCACTCATTTAGACTGAATCACAGTCTACCTGACTTTTGTTCCACTGTGACCAAAAGATCAGAAAAGTACAATTTTAGAGGAGGAGAAGTTTATTTGGGGTTCACAATTTCTTAAGTCTCAGTCCACAGATGGCCAATCTCCAGACCTTTGGGCCTGAGGTGAGGCAGGACCCCATGGTGGAGGTGTGTAGCAGAGGAAAGCGGCTCAGGACATGGTACCAGGAGGCAGAGGGAGCTTTAGCTCACCAGGAACAAAATGCATACCCCAAAGGCACACCCTGGTGATCTATCTCCTCAGCCACACCCTGCCTGCCTATAAATATCACATGGCCTACCAGATTAACACACTGATTAGGTTAAGATCCTCCCGTAACCCAATCATTATGCCTCTAAACTTTCTTGCTTTGTCTCATACACGAACTTTTTGGGAACACTTCATAACTAAATCATAACAAATGTTTTTCAGAGCACAAAATGTTTTGTGAAGTATTCTCTTATCATAAAATTCATGAGGGTTTCCGAGTGAACTGTGGGCAATAGGGGAGAGAGATTCACAAGACAAACCTGGACAGCTGAGCCACAGCCTTGGGGCAGTTGATCCCACCAAGGTACAGGTGTAGGCCTGTTCGGTGACTTGTTATCAGTGGTTCTGGAAGGATGCGGGAAGTTGAAGAGGTGGCAGCTTACAGCCAAGAGGCGAACCTCAGAAATCTCCAGCTAAGGCCCCATTCCCCCTCTGCCTGGCACTGTGGCCTTGGCAGCTCCCATTTCTATGCTGAGGCTGCTTCCATCTGTAAAACAGAAACAATGACACCAACATTATTAAGTGACCTTGCATATTACATACTCATTCCATAGCAATTGACCCAAAAGAGATTCTAAAATGCATTATAGCTTTACAATGATTATAATACTGTTGTGACACTAACAGGACAATTACTATTATATTATTCTTGAAACTTTTAGAAAAGTAGGTATGCATATAATAACAACTGTACATATTTATAGAGCACATATTATGCTCCAGGGACTGATCTAACCCATTAATCCATTTAACTCCTACAACAATTTTATGAGAGGTACGGATACCATTCCTTTTTTACACATGCAGAATCGGTGGCTCAGAGTGGCTTAACCAACATCATTTGTTGTAAATGTACAGCTAGGGTGAAACCCAGGCATTGGACTTCAGAAGATAAGATGTTAACCAGCTTCATTCCCAGTGGGAAGGGCCCTGCCTCCTTGCAGCACTTTTAAAGTCCCTCTACCTAGCAAGTTCCTGTGAATGACCGTTTGTTGAACAAATACCCTGCAACTGACAAGCTGATCAGTGGAAGGTGGGAAAGCTGAAACCCAGGCTGTTCTAGGATGCATCCATACGCTGGATGGTTTGGAGCCACCTGGCTCCCTGTGGGCTGTCTGGATCATTCTCAGGTGCAGGTCTGCATTTTCTCTTTAAACCCTTGTGAGCTCAGCACTGACACTTGGTTAAGCTAAAATGCAAACAGCCACAGTTTTGGCTGCCTCAATCCTCCTGAGATAGTTCCTGTTTCTAAAGCTTCACAGGTTGTTGAAATACAAACATCCTACCTAACAGTTTTAGCTTTGAAAAAGCATCTCTGATGGAAAAGTGCCCGTATCCAGTCTTCATTTGTCCAATTATGTAATAAACAGTTATGGGGAATTGCAAGGGCCAAGAGCTGTGCATGGAGACCTAATACAGTCCCTTCTGCAGAAGGCTCAGAGCTAGTAGAGGACACAGGCACCAAACCAGTCAAAGTAAGTCTTAAATGTTGTGAGAAAGTGCATAGGGCACAGAGGGCACACGGGAAGAGGGACTGGTCCCATCTGAGAGGCCAAGAAAGGTGCCATGGGCTTCCCAACTTGCTCACACTTGAGGTGACATTTGCTTCTTTCTGAAATTCCTGCACAAGGTAGCACGGAGCAAAGCTTGCTCTTGGCTCACCTTCTGGAATGTGGGAAACATTAATGAACATTCACCCTGGTCAAGGTCTGGCTGTCTGCCCTGTTTGGCTTAACTAAGATCTTGAAGAAAATTCTGAGGGGTGGGTTATATTTTCCAATTCCTTGGTTAAACAACTGGAAAGTTCCATGTGATTCATTCATCCTTGTTTCTTCTCAAATGGCATCCACTGAAAGGGCCACTATGTTGAAGTCGCCACTTCTCTTTAAATAATATCTCTACTGTGTACTCTAGCTGTTTATTTTTATAGTTCTGTGTACTTGACCTAAAGCTTTTAACCTTGTGTGTGTGCCCTGAAATGACTTTATTGCAAAAGGCTTTGGCTTATAAATCTAAATAATAAATAATATTCGGTTGTAATGGAAGGGAAGGAAATATCAGTACTGCCTATTCCCTGGAGAAATGAAATGGCAGAAATAAAAAGTAAGAGAGAGCTCATGTAAATAAGGCCACCAGGGGTACACAAGGCACTACAACCCTGGGACAGAACGGGGGAGGATTATGTCCCTCACGTATGCAAAAGACGCTACACCCTGGTGGGTGTTTTAGGATACAAATCTTGGCAGAGCAAGCACTAGGGAGAGGAAGAAATGGAGGCTCAGAGCAGTGAAGAACAGTCCGGAATGTTACCTAGTTGGGTGGTGAAAGGGAAAAGCTTTTTTCTGGTTCTTTTGTTGCCATGATACCTCATTATTAAAAACCATTTTAGAGAAACTGCCCAAAAGGTCTGTCTCTTAAGACTCTGGGTTAAAGTTAACAGAATTTATAAACCACGAGCAATAAGGATGTTTGCGGTCCTGTAGTTCCTTGGTAGCCAACCTGTTCACTCCAAGATTCCCTTTACTATTTTCATTATTCTCTCCCCGACCCCACACCCCTTTCTGACTCTCTCTCTCCTTCCTTCCTTCCTTTTTCTGCCGATTGAATCCAGGGGTGCTCTACCACTGAGTTGCATCCCCGTCTCTTCTTGTGTTTTTATCTGGAGACAAAACATTGCTAAGTTGCTGCAGCTGGCCTGAAACTTGCAGTCCTCTTCCTCAGTCTCTCACATCACTGGGATTATGGTCGTGCACCATGGCAACTTCCTTATTATTTTTTTATGAGTCCCATACTTAGAACTGTATTGGCTCTGACTTCCATGTCTAGCAATGCTAGAAGTGGCAAACTAACAGCCCCACTATGCAGATTAGGAAGCCGGATTAAAGAAAGCATCAAAGAACTGCCAAGGAAACCAGGAACTGCAGAGGGGTGTGGAGCAGCTCCAGGAAGGCTCCCATGCATGCCATCCCCAGAGTCCCACCTGCCTACCCAGCTGGGAGTTTGAATACTCCCAATCCCCTTTGATTTCACGCCACCCTCCAACCCCTCCTTCTACTGGGTCACCACCATTACACTGGGAGCCCGGAGCTGTGTGGGCACCTCCTACTGTCCATGCTCACGTGGAGACAGTGCCCATCCAGAGCTTCTCGTGGATGCCAGGGTCGCCTCCCAGGGCTGTGTTCTGTGCTACTGAGCGTGGAAGCATGGTCAGGTGCTGGGCCTGGTCCTCTGTTGGGCAGCTCAGGCTGCCAGAACCAAACTCCACATGCTCAGTGCTTCAGGCAGCAGATGATCATTTACCACTGCTCTGGAAGCTGGAAGCTTCAGACCCAGGTGCCGACAGCAATGTTGAGACATGTCCTCATGGCTGCAGATGGCCTCCCCTCGCTGTGACCCCATGTGGCTTTTCCTCTGCACCTGCACATCTGTGGCATCACTTCCTCTCCTTCCAAGGACAGCTGCTCCGTCACATTGGGGTCTCACTCCTGTGAGCTCATTTGACCTTAAAGTCCTCCACAAAGGCCCTACCTCCAAACCCAGTCTCACACAGGGAACCCAGGAGAAGAGAGTCCAGCAGATAGATAGCATCTTCAGCCAGAGTCCTCAGAGGGCTGATGATTGAGTGGCATTACCAACCAAAACCCTCAAGTCTAATGAGAAGAAGTAAGGAGTCCTGATGGCTAATGTTATGCCTCAATTCAGCTGAGCCACCTGCCTAGAAGTTTGGTCAAACATTGTTCTGGAAGTTTCTGTGCTTTGGGATGACTTACTATTTAAATAGGTAGACATGGCATAAAGCAGATTGTCCCCCATACCATGGGTGAGCCTCCTCCAATCCGTTCAAGCCCTACTAGAAGAAGGCAAGGAGTTCTCCCAGCTGACAGTCCTGACATCTAAATTGCAGTGACTGCTCCTCGATAGGACCCCAGGCACCCACTCTGCAGATTTCCGAGTTGCCAGTTTCCATGAACAAGTCTGCCAATTCCTTAGGATTCAATTAAATTCTCTCTCTCTCTCTCTCTCCCCCCTCCCTCCCTTCCACCTATTTGTTCTGTCTCTCTGGGGAACCTTGACTGGCAAAGAAGTAGAAACAAAGTCACAGTTCTAGACCTGCACATCTGGAATAGGGTGAGGACCCACCTCATGAAGGCCCAGGACAGGTAGTGGCTGGAAGGACCTGCAGGCCTGTGTGATGGGCTGGCTGCCTGGATGGCGTAAGAAGGTAGGGATGGGCCTGGCCAGGGGACAGCTCTTCTCTAGGTTCCCTACAACCTAGGAGGTCAGATTAGTTTGCTGTGGCTGCTATAACAAATCACCACTTCTTGACTTATGAGAGAAGAAATTTATTCCCTCATAATTCTGCTGGCCCAAAGTTCACAATCAGTAGCCCTGGGCTGAGATCAAAATGCCCGTAGGACCACGCTTTCTCCAGAGACTCCGGAAGTCTCTGGCCATCCCTACGTCCTCTGGGATCTAGTGGCCACCAGACTGCTTGACTTAGCACCAACACTCGTTCCCTCCTCCAGCTTCAGGGGATTTCCCCTCTGTGTCTTCTGTCTGAATAAGACCACTGCAATGCATTAAAGATAACCTGCTGACCCAGGATCATCTCATTGTAATCGCATCTGCAGGACTCTACCACAGAAAGAAGCATGGACGGACTCCAGGATTTAAGACCTGACGTCTTTGGGGCTACATTTGGATCCTATTGTCTTTTTTGTAAAATCACCCTCTCCTTCTTTTAGTTTCTAGTAGAGTAAGAACAACTACAACCTTTAATTCCCTGCCCAGTGCTGTGCTTCTGGATCGTGGAGAGTGGCTCTGAGTGGTTTCTGAGAAACCCTCCTAAATACACCAGGAGTATGCTAATCATGTCACACGTAAGCTACACGTGGACTGTGGACATGGACCTACCCATGGCCAGCTGAGTCCAACACTCAGCAGATCTTAGGATAGAGACTGCATCCTGGAGGCCACTATGGTCCCACTCTCTGAACACAGCCTCATCTTACCAACCTGCCCTCTGGGCGAGGATTTGGGATTTAAATCTGAAGTTCCATTTGCTAGCTTTTTGCCCTGGGACAGGTTTTGACTTCTCCAGGTTTCAAGTTCACCATAAAATTGAGGTAACCGAGGGCTCTAAGTTTGTTGTCATGGATTAAAGGCGAACCCTAGGAAGGGTGTGATCAGCACCCATCCACCCAGAGGCTCCTGGCTGGCCTTGTCCCAGTCTCACTAGGACTGAAAGCAGGGCTTCCAACGTATGAAACAGCAGCGCCCTGAGCCCTTTGGAGCCCAGGAAGCGGCTCCAAGTGGTCCTGAGTGAGGCTTTCACCTGGATTCGCATCCTACAGGTTTGGACAGATGGGAGGGTAGAGGTCAGGGGCACATGGCGTATCAATTAGGGATTTCCTGCCTGATTTCCTCATCTGAAAAGCAGGATAAGAAGCCGCTCACCTGGATACCTGGGGAGGCTGGGGAAGATGTGGAGATGCGGAGCCTCCTCAACAATCAACCTACGTAAGCTCTTGCTGTTCATATATGTCACAGACCCCATGTAACTCCAGCAAATCAGACATAGATCCTGGTTCGTTCAGTACAGTGGGGTTCATATTCATTTACCCATAGATAGTAAATGTCCTGAACTAGTGAAGGAAACCTTCACCTGCAAGCCTTAGGAAAAAAAAAAAAAGAAAAAGAAAGGACAGAAGAGAGATAGGAAAGGCAGCAAGCAAGGAAGGAGATTATTCCCAAAAGAAAGAAGAGGAGGAGGACAGGGGACACAGCTCAGTGGCAGAGTGCTTGCCTAGCACCCATGAGGCCCTGGGTTCAAGCCCCAGTATTTATACAGGTGTATGTATGCTTGTGCGTGTGTGTCTAGATAGATAGATACAGATATACATTTTATATATATTTATATTTGTCTGTTTGCTTTTAAGAAGGAAAAGGAGGCCATGCAGAGGCAGGACAAGGTGGCCTGGGCAGCTGCTAGGGTCTGAGCGTGCCCATGTAAAGTCCACTTGGTGTCAGGGCCTTGCCCAACTCTTCCATCCTTTCTCTTTAAGGCACTCTTAGTTAACCATCTGCCAGCCACCTTTGGTGAGCAGAAGCTAATCTCTGTTTACTGTAAACCTGAGGGTGGGGACCGCAGGAGGAGCACAAATGTTTGGGAAGAATCCAGGACCTTGGTCCCTAGTGTCCCCTGCAAGTGAGCAAGCTTGCTGCCCCATCACGCTGGAGCCAGGATGCTGCACTTGGCCGCCACGTGTTCCGCAAGACCACAGTTGTGTTTCTGGCTTAAATATGTTCCTGCCACGTCCAGGCAGTCCTGTCGGCAATCCCACCAGCTCTCCGCAAGGGCACAGGCTCCCTAGACCTCCAGGGACCTGCAGAAGAAGGCGTCTTGACCTTAGCCTGAGGACGCCCCTCTGGACTCCACCCAAATGCCAGGCACAAGTGTCACCTCACTGGCTGTGGTATTTCCTCTTCTCATTCCTTGCTGCACATGTGTGGCCTCCTTTTCCACCGGGGATGACCTCAAACAAATGTCCAGGCAAAATCTAACATTAGACAAAGAGATTCCACACCGCAGATGCTTCAACTGCTCTTGCAGCTGTCCCAGGAAAATCCCCCAAGGACACCAGGAGCTTTCTCCTGT